>WBMZ01011355.1:371525-392600 GCA_013400975.1 Atrichornis clamosus
GAAAGGATAGAAAAGGTAAGGGGGGGGGAAGCAACAAAAGGATAGAAAAGGTAAGGGGGGGGAAGCAACAAAAGGATAGAAATGGTAAGGATAGAAAAGGTAAGGATAAAAAAGGTAAGGATAAAAAAGAACATGGCCTAAATGCTCAATAGCACTTAATAGAATCTAAACTTAACAGCACCTTAAACTTAATAGCACTTTAAACTTAGCAGCACTTAACTTTAACTTGTAGCTTAATTTAAACTTTACAATTTAGCAAAGGATTTATGTAGGATTTACTATAGCACAACAGTAACTTACTTATAGGCCTAACTTACTTAGAAATATAAAGTACTTAATCTAAGAGAGCAGCATTTCTCCGACTTTTGCTATAACATATGCACACTTGCATGCACACAGACATAAAGAACAAAAAATTCCCCTCAAAGGTAGTGAAATAC
Organism: Atrichornis clamosus; assembly: GCA_013400975.1. NCBI lineage: Eukaryota > Metazoa > Chordata > Aves > Passeriformes > Menuridae > Atrichornis > Atrichornis clamosus. The sequence continues at coordinate 371,966 of WBMZ01011355.1, forward strand.
TCACTTCAGATATCTTTGCATCTCCTCAAAGGGCAAAGGGTTGAGCCTCGAGGAGTGGGGATAGCAGCCCAGGATCCATCCTTGTTTGGGGACCCTCCGAGAGAGCAAACCTGAGAGTTCACTCGCTGAGAGGCCCCACGCAGAGGGAGGGGCCTGGTCACAGCCCAGTAAGTACAGAAGGGCTCAAAGGGTCTCATTCTGGACCGCTGTTTATAGGGCCACAAGACAGTGGGCTTCAGCCATAAAAAAGCAGGAGCTCATTCGACAGCACAAGTTCCTGGCAGGAGTCAGTGTTTCTGATAAGCTCAAGAGGAGCTCAGTCCAAGTGCTGTCCATCAAGGCTGAGGCCTAACAGGCATGTCTCAGATCATAGTGCAGCCTGGGAGGGTGGGGAATGCACCACCACACCAGATTGGCTGCCTGTTTCATTTTGTCCATAGATAAAAATTAAGCTTTTATTTCATGTACATACATAATTATATATATATATAATTGTATAGGTGTAGATATTGTATATATATTGATCCATTTTGTATATGCAAAGAAAGTATACATACAGAAGTGTACAAACATATATTGTAGCTATACCTAGATTTATACCTAGATACACTTTATATATTTTTTATAGAGTCATAGAATGGTTTGGGTTGGAAGGGACCTTAAAGATGATCTAGTTCCAACCCCCTGCCATAGAATTTCTGCTGAAAGCCATTTCCCCTTGTCCTGACATGCCCTGACAAAAAATCCCTCTCCAGCCTTCTTGTTGGCCCCCTTACTGCACTGGAAGGCTGATACAGGGTCTCCCCAGGACAGCCTGAATCTCTCAGCCTGTCTTCATAGAAGAGGTGCTCCATGCCTCTGATCAACTAAGTGGCCCTTCTCAGGACTCTTTCCAACAGGTACTGGTGCTTGGGATTGCCCCAACCCAGGTGCAGGACCTTGCATTTGGCCTTGTTGAACTTCTTGAGGTTTGCACCAGCCCTCCTGTTAAGCCTGTCCAGGTCCCTTCTGGATGCCAGGCCATCCCTCTCCTCCATCCCACTGTCCCTGTCACTGACAAAGGTTGTTACACAGCCCCAGTCCCAGTAAAGACCCCTGAGGAACATCACTTGTCACTGCTTTCCACTTGGGCACTGAGCTGTTCACTGCAACACTTCTGGGTACCACATCCAGACGATCTTGTATCCCCTGAGTGCTCCATCCATCCAATCCACATCTCTCTCTCCAGTCTGGAGACAAGGGTATTATGTGGGACAGTGTCAAATGCTTTGAACAAGTCCACATAGATGATATTTGTTGCCAAGGCAAGGTCACCTGGAGCAGGTGACACAGGAACTCCTCTAGGCGAGGTTTGAATGCCTCCAGAGACTCTATGACTTCCTTGGGCAGTCTGTTCCAGTGCATTTGTCCCAGTGCTCCTCATGTTGAGGTGAAGCTTCTCGTGTTTTAGTTTATAGCCATTGCTCCTTGTCCTGTCACTGGGCACCACTGAAATGAGTCTGGCACCATCCTCTTGGCACCCAGTTTAAGAAATTTATATGCATTAATAAGATTGTCTTTCAGTCTTCTCTAACTAAACAGGCCCAGCTCCCGCAGTCCCTCCTCATAAGAGATGCTCCAGACCCCTCATCATCCTTGCTCCCCTCCACTGGACCCTCTCCAGCTGCTCCTTGTCTTTCTTGTACCGAGGAGCCCAGAACTGGACACGGCACTCCAGCTGTGGCCTCACTGGGGCCAGGTAGAGAGGGAGGATCACTTCCCTTGACCTGCTGGCCACACTCTTTCCCACTGCACCCCTGGATCCCACTGGCTGTCCTGGCTGCAAGGGCACACTGCTGGCTCATAGCCAAATTTTCACCCTGCAAGACAGGAGGCAGAGGCGTGTGCTTGACTCACATCCCTGGGTTAAGTATCCTTTGGCTTTCCTGGGCTCTTCCCCCATGTGGGACTTCTGTTCCTCTGTCCACTCTGGGGCTATAGTGGGGCTCCAGGAGTGGGATGTGCAGCATTGCCTCCCGTGTTTCAGTGATCTAGCAGAGGAGAAAGGAAAGAAGAGGAAAGTATACAGGAAATCACACAGCGGACAACTGCCGCTTCAACAATCAAAAACGTAAGTCCAGTTAATATAAAAATTTCACTCCATGCAAGTCATCTCTCCCCACCCCATGAGTCCCTGAGATTGCAGGCAAAGTGTGATGCAAATCAGAGTCCAGGGGGAGAGTTCATGAAGCCAGTCTTTCTGCTGCAGATTTCATGCAGGTTGGTCCATGATTTCCTTTTTGTGTTTCTTGATGCCGTATTCTTCTCGGGTGAGGTTTAGCATTTTGCATATTCCTTGCTTATTTATTAATAACATATCAAACATTAGATGATTTAATAAAACTGGTTTTGATACTTGCTGGACTTGTAAGCTGAGCTCCGAAATGGCATAGCAAGTGCAATTGAGGCCACCTTGCCTTTTGGAGTCCACAATCTTACAGATCCAGGTATCCCCACAACCCAAACAAATATACATGCCCCAGATTACCACCCTTACCCCTCCCACCAACCAGGTTTCAGGGAGATCCCCAGAAACTCAATGGAAAGAGGAAAAGGTTTATGGAAAGGAGAAGAGAGAGAGAGAAAAAAAAACCCCAAACTCATGGTACACCCTTCTCTAATAGCGTTTACTGCAGGACTCCAAGCTGCTATGTCTGGTTCTCCACAACAAGCCACACAAAAGGGAACTAAACCCTCAAACTGGCTTCACAGAGAGGACCTGAACTCCTCGGGACAGAAATGCTTCAAATTCACAATTCACCCAATTAATTACAAGATTAGGTATACCCCTTCCAGGTTTGTGAGGAAAATCCTAGAACAGGCTCTGAAAACCCTGTTTTAGCTTTAGCAACTAAAACAAACTGTTAGTGTTCACCAAATGGAGTCACAGAAATTGACTCAACAGCATAACCATGTTAAGCAAGCATTCCCTGATTCAGCACCGGGGCTGTGCTGGGGGTGTCCCTCCAAAAGGGTGTCAGTTTTGGTGGTTTTTTTGTGATTTTATATACATTTTACCTCTCGAGGCAGTTCAGTGGGGTTCATTTTGCCCACCAGTTTACTTTTAAACCAGCACACACCTTTAGACAGCCCAAGTTCCAGGTATCCACAGGGTGGTCACAGATGCCGTTCCCATCACTTGGGGTGATATGTGTATGGGCAGTTGCTTCCTTTCCCACAGTTTTCCATGGTAGGAATTTTTGTCCAGATGCGTTAACCAGGACGTGATGACCAGATCTCACCTCTGCCACACCCGAAATTAGCAGCTCTCTGTCACAAATTTCTCTCTTCTGTGCTTATCTCAAGTTCCCACAGTGGTGGTTTATCTTATGGCAAGTTCCTTCCACTGTGCCCTTGACAGCATTTGAGACAACTGTGCTCTTTAAGTTCTTACAGACCTCTGGAGGTCCCTTCCAACCTCAGCCCTTCTGTGATTCTGTGAATATCCCTTTGGTCTGTTAGGGTCAGCTGTCCTGGATGTGTTCACTCCCAGCCTCCTGCTCATCCCCAGCCTTGGGGGAAAATGAATGATTCAGACAGAACCTACTCCCTTTGGATTGGAACCAGGGCCACCCCACCACTCCCTCTGCCACAGGGAAGTGACCCCTTTCTCCTCAGAAGAAACTCCCTTCCCCGTGCCCCTGACACTTACATCAGGTGGTATAGAATAATTTCCAGGTCCTGGCCACATCCCCACCATTCTACTGCAAAAATTACCCCTGTCCTGGCCGGAACCAGGACAGACAGGGCAGCCACAGCCTCTCTGGGCAACCTTTCCCAGGGTTTCGCCACCCTAATTCTAAAACATTTCTCCCTTGTATGTAGTCTAAATCTATACTCCTTTAGTTTAAAACCATTGCTGCCTCTCCTATCACTACAGGCCCAATTAAAAAGTTTGTCTCTGCTTTTCTTAACAGTCTCCTTTAGGTACTGGAAGGCTGAGTTGTTGAACACTCTGGGATCTGTTCAGTCAGTTCTCAATCCACCTCACTTGTCTACTCACCTGACTCACACTTCCTGAGTTTCCTGTGAGGATGCTGTGAGAGACGCAGTTGAAAGACTTGCTGAAGTTGAGTTAGATAACATCCACTTTTCTTCCCACATCCATAGGTAGTTGTTTCACCGTAGAAGGTGTAACACCCCAAAACACTTAAATGCTAGGGGTAACCAAAGTGTGAGAAATGCTCACTCACCAATATAATTGAACAATAAAGTGGTCTAAACAAAACTATTTATTAATAAATGAGTCAGCTGAGTTGGGTGCATCTCACAGAGGAGGCACACCTCCCCCTAAAATGCTCAAACCCCATAAAAACTCAATCTTGGGATAGGGTAAAACAAGACACAGGTAATGCTATCCAAAAGGCTTCTGAAACTAATTGGTTCAAAAAGTTCTTCAAGGAATAGAATGGTCCCTGAGAGAATGGCTACCACAAATCCTGGAAACCATCATAATTGTAATTGTAGTAAGTATCAGTCTTGCTATTGGTTGTATTCATAAAATAATCAATTGTGATCTTGCAAGAATGTATGCAATTATAGATAGAAATCGAGCTGAAACTTATCAAGTGGTCTTAAGGAATTTGAGAAGTTTCAAAGGGAAGAACTAATACCAAAAGTTTAATTCAATTTCTACTGTGCCTGTGAACTCTTAGCAGAGAAACAAGGCATGCAAAATCTGCTTTCTTACCAAGGACAGTTGGAAGATAAGGAGATAACATCTGGCTCAGGAATTAAGCTATAAGCAAAACAAGGACTGAGTTTGGGAACTTGGGGAGAGTTTTTTTGGTAATGGCCAAATTGTAATCTGCATGTAGTGACTGTATACAAGCAACACACTTGTGAAATCACGTGTGCATGCAAGGAGAGCAGTTATTCCCTGTGCCACCACAGGCCTGTACTAAATGATGCCCTTCTTAACACTAAATTGTGTCGCTAGCGAGCAGATATCCAGCAACACGGAGGGTGTTATGTAGATGATAAAACCGACTCTTTATTACTTTACAGAGGTGCTTATATACCTTAGCATGCTGGACTGACATAAGGTCATTGGTTCACTGACCAGTCACCTCCCAGAGGGATTGGCTGGACCCAGTAACTCTTACCTCATATATTTTCTTCTTTGTTCTCCTAACAAGACCATAGTTTACGATACTTCTGAATTGTTTTCCTGCAGCGTCCGTGAGAAAGCCTTGCTTTCACACAGACACTTGTCAGGAAACTGAAATCTCTCTGCACCCAGGCCTGTAACATCCACAAAATTGGTGCCGGTTTTCAGTGGATTTGGTGACAACAGGTGTATCAAGTACCAATTACCTCAGAGGAGCTGATCCAGTGCGACCAATGCCTTACTGAGAGAAGAGACGCTTGCACAGCTCCCCTCTCACACTCTCCATAATTGGCCAACAGCGTGATTACAGACTGTAAAAAATGTGAATAGTAAAGCATGTTTTAAGTCACCTTTATTCCAGTGTCTTCTGCAGGGCCAGCAGCACTCTGAGGTACAGGCCACGATGTTTCTACGTTGGCAGATCCCAGGGGCTGCTCGAGAGCGCAAACACCAGGCTCACCAAGGGAGACTCATCCACGCAGACAGGACACACGGATCAGGAGCCACGCACTGAATCCTGAAGGAGCATGCAGGTATCCCTCATTACATGGCTGAACTTAGGCTGTATGTAACAAAATGTTTTCTCTCAGGCAGAACTGCTATGTGGAGCCTCACAGTACTGCTCTTGATCTCTGCTTGCTGTGCATCAGTGAACATGGAGTGCCAGACATCTCTGCCCTCCAGCAGCTCCAAAGCTTCTCTTCATCTCCTACATCACATAACTGGGCTGCTTGGTGAAATTTGCATCACTGTGTCTCAGGGTACATGGGACTAGGGGTGGAACCTGATGGCAGGATATCCGTGATGCTCCTGGCTCCTAGGTGACATTATCCTACATTTATTCTCACAATCAATATTTATTACCCTTGTATTATTCATTTTAGTAAATGTTTTTTGTAAAATAACCTTTCTTGTAGCCAAAAATACTTATTGGTGTAATCCTCAACTTACCATATCTGTTGCAAAGGTCAGCTGTGTGTGGGTCAAGGGGTGGAAGTTAGTTGTCCTGGCCGGAAGATCATTGTACATCGAGGAGTTAGGAATCCACAGAACAGCTGACCTGGCAAGGCCCAAGCCTGTGCTGTGCTGTGCAGTGCTGCACAAACAGCCTGGCCTCCCTCCAGGCCACGCCATGCTGCACATCCTTTTTGTTTGTCAGTTGAAATGATGAACAGAAATGTTTTCCTGTAGGAAAATCCCGTAAGAGCTCCAAAAAACACAGTGCTGGGTAACTTTTCCACCGGCATGTTCTGCATGGTTTGCCCTGTTGGGAGACTCATCCAGTGCTGTACGACTTGGGGGTCCCAGCACCTGGAGGGATGCGATTATCTGTACTATTCTCTTTTTATTACAGTGTTAGCTTCAATAAATATAATCTTAAGTGATACTTTATAGAATCTGGGTGCTTTTTTTACTGGAATCATAATGAACCAGCACCTCCTGGTGCCAAAACATTCGGGTGTTGCCACAACCAAGTCTGCAGTTTTAAAAACCACTCAGATTAGACAGAATAACACTACGCCTTCTGCCCCTATGTGAATCAAGTTCTGACAAAAAAATCATCCTGGAATCTTTAATGTCACTCAGCTGTACAAGTGGGGTTTTTTCCTTCACAGAAATATGATTGTGCTTTACAGAAAAGTAGATTTCTTTCAGAATTTCTGTGAGGACTCTCCCAGGTCAATACCCACCCCATCTGTGCACTGCAGCAAGGATTTGGGCACTGGAGTTTGGGGTGACAGTCACATTTATATTTAGATTGTGAGTGTCACATCAGCAAACCCACGCACTGAAGGTTTTGCACACACTAAGTGACATAGGCACCACGATGGGTGCACTGGGATTTTCAGAGTTCCTCAGCAAAAAATGAGAGTTGTTTAATAAAAACTAAAATCTACTCAATGACTTCCACCTGCTTTGTCACAACTTCACAACAAAAAGGCCTCTCTCAGAGCCTCAGCTACTCCTTTCCTATCCATGTGCACTATGCTTGGTAGGAAGTGCCAGGAATGAATTTGCAATGGGTCAGTGATACTAAAACCAAGTTCATGGCATCCCCCACATGAATGAGACACTACTCATCTGGAAAAGTTTTTACAGATTTGCACTGAACATGTCCTTGCAGTCACTTAGGAACTAAGAAGGTATACTGCCCTTGTGAGCAAATATTTATAGGGTCTTATTTTCCTCCCCTGCATCCAGAAATGCTTTTTACTTTTTTTCTTTTGGTGAATGGAGGCAGTAACAACTCTTCTTAGTTTGCACAAGCAACACTCCCAAGTAAAATGAGAATTTCTCCCATCATTTCTCATATAGTGCAGAATACAATCCTTGGAAGGTATTCTTGTATTTGATGACACAAGTCTATCCAATTTCTTGTACCATTTAGGTCAGGTCTCTTACTCAGGTAATTTACAGAGGAAGGGGATGTGTCTGGAGAGGAGAATTTAGTTTATGACCAAAATGGCCAGCAATTGTTTGGACTTCAATCACCTTTAATGCCAGGAAAAAAATTACTTCTTAAAAAAAAGAAAAAATGCATGTATTTGTATATGTATGGAGAGGGGCATCTCAGACACATCACCCCACAGAATCAACGAATCATGGAATGTTTTGGGTTGGAAAAGACCTCCAAAATCACCAAATCCAACCACTGACCCAGCACTGCCAAGCCCACCACTGGGCCATGTCCCCAGGTGCCACATCAGCACCTCCAGGGATGGTGACTCCACCACTTCCCAGGGCAGCCTGTTCCAGAGCTTTACAGGCCTTTCCGTGAAGAATTTTTTTCTAAACCTTCACACCATGGTCCACATTATACCTTTAGTCCTGTGTCCAAAGCTGGTGGGGGGATGTGTGTGTGTGTAGAAAACACCGTATCTCACACTTCCCTGTGTTTTCCTTCCCTGATTTCTTCTGAAGGAATGACAAAAGGCCTGAATGTACAGTTTTTCCTGTATTTTTTACTGTAACGATGAGCTACCTGTTCTCTTTGGTCCCGTGACAAAGTCCACAAAATCCTCCAGTGTTCAGGACCACAAAGTCCTTGTCCCAAAAAGGAGATAAACTATTATTATTAGTAGTAGTATCAAACTAACATAAATTTCACAGCTGACTTCACACCCGGTCCTTCCAGATTTTAATATGGAAAAATATGAAGAAAAATAGGATAGGGATTACAGTGGTGGCTACTATAAAGTTTGCCTGGATCAGGCCTGGGATATGGCATCAGGACCAGAATCGGGAATGGGGGAAAACCTGGACGAAATTTTATTTACTTACTTTCAAGATCTTAGCAGCCAAAGATGAAAAAGGCAATTTCACTAACAAACACAAGTTCTGGGTGGTTGTGTTTAGGTTCTTCTTCCCCAACATCTACATGTGTAACAACTTAAATATAAAACAAACATCATTAAGAACATGCTCTTCATCTTTATTTTTCTGGTAAAATCATGACAGTGACTAAAGCTTATAGTCTTTCACTCACCATTCAGCTGAGACCTTTGTTAAAAATTGGATTTAGTTAAAAACAGCCGTTCTTTTAAAAAAAATTAAGTGATTTGTCTGGGAGAAGTCTCAGTATGTACTGCCAACTTTGCATTAAGTGGAGTACAATAAATCGTTCCCAGTTTGACCCTAAATAAATAGCAACTCCCAAGTTGCAATTGTAGAACAAAATCAAAAGCCAGGATGAAGAACTCGTGTCCACGGATGGCACTACGGAATGCAGAGGGGACTATGGACTCCAGAGAGGACATTAAGCAAAACCCTAAATTGTTGGGTTTTAGCACCCAGGCACTAATTAAGCCTAGCAACTAGAAAAGGAGCTTGGTTGAAGCAAGCCTGAACACCCACATCACTATGATGAAAGTGCATCTTGCATAACAAACCCTGCCCCCAGAGAGCTACTTATGATTGAAAACAAACAGCTCAGACCCCCACTGGAAACTTAACAGCAAGTATTATGTCACTAGTTATGATTTAACTGCCATCACATCAAGTCAAATTGGAATTTACTACTTGCAAAAACAAGCAGGAGGGTGGAAAAGAGGAGACCAGGACATAGTCCCCAGAACTCTTTCATTAAGTGACTGTAACAGCTGCCTATTAAGAATCCCATCAGGATCCGAGGCTAGCATCCCAAATGTCATCTTGTACCATCTCCCACCCAAGATGGACACAGCAGCCAGCTCTCCAGGTGCTGCAGGCGAGCCCCACCAGTGCTGTGCTATCCTTGGAGCGCACTGCCCACAGCTCCTCTGGGAGATGTGACAGGGTGCAGCTGTACCATGACACCTGTGCAGCTGAAGTGACAAGAGGTTAAAGAGCTGCTCTTGGCTGACATCTCATCCTGACTTTCATTGTGCAGAGTTTGTGTTCCGTACTTAACAGACTAGAAAATAGATTTCTTTCAGAAAGAAACTTATGAGGAGAAAAAAAAAGTACATCTTGCCATGTATTTGCAGCCCACATTCCAGGTAACCAGCTCTGGGCACCCTGTGCCCTAAAACTGTCCTCTGTTCATCTGGTCCATCTTGACAGAGATTGCACCATTAGCTGGTACCTGTGGCAGTACCCAGTCACTATTTTGACAAGATCAACACAAAATCTTAATAGAGAATTGCATTTATCCCTCATTTTTGGTAATCCCGAGAAAACAGTTTTCTAAGATGTATTAATTGCTATCAAAACTTTATAGAAAATGGAAATGGGGTATTGTTCAATCAAAATAATCTTCTATATCAATATCTGGATTCAGCAAATCTTCACCATAGGCTGAAAGATCCATCTGATTTAAAATTAAGTTTTCAAAGGTTTCTTCCAAGTCCGTTTCACCAATGAGCACAGCTCCCATCATTCGGCCGTTCTGCATCACCACTTTCACATACTCGTGTCCCTTGGTACATCTCAGCATCAGTTCGTGGTCTGAGCCCAAGCCCTGAGCATTGTATTTTCCCAAAACCACCACCTAACAGAAGGAAAAGGAAAAGGAAAAAGCTCTCAGAGGAACGCTGCAGTGGCTGTTAACTGCTAACAGTTCTAGGCCTCAAAAGACTGATGTAAACAGGGGAATATTTGTCCCTAGGGATTCTTCCACTCCACTAGCATGCAAACCCACAACTGATTCAAAAATCTTCACCTTGAAGTATCACACACAAAACCAGTAATAAACCAATTACCATGCTGAACTGTGTTGAATTTATCCATCCTCAATCTAATGGAATATATAAAGATGTGCAAAGTAGATCAGTTGTCATCCACCGATTGCAATGTGTAAGATATCTATAAAGATCTTTGCCCTCTTCAGTTTCAGCACTCAAGGTTAGCATGAATGGAGAATATCTAAGTTAAGATTAATTACTATATAAATAAAAATGTTTTGTCAATATTAAAGCATCTGGTCAGTGTCAGCAAGTGAATATAAGCAAGCAGTATGTGTTACTCAGTGGTTTAAGACTATTAGAGCGTATTTACCTTGTAATTGAAAAATTTTGTAATGTGAGCAAATAATTCAAAGCTGAAATCCATATCAATAGATTCCCCTAAGGTATCTGCTGCCATGCACTTTGCTGCATACCATCCCATCTGCCGAGCTTGAGTCCACAGCCTCATCTAAGAGAGAAAATGAGGAAGATTTAAGTGACAAGATTTAAGTGACTGTGCCGTGAGTGACACTCACCATTGCCCTCTGTGTGTTACTAACACTCAGAAGGGCTGGACACCTTGGTTTCCAGCCACCCCGATGAAAGTCTGTCATCAACACACCCAGGATTATCCACCTGCTCACCCTTTCACTCCTCTGTGTGAGCGTGGTGTGCAAGTCCCTGCGGATCACACTCCCCCCAGGACGCACCTGGTGCCACACGGGGCTCGGCTCCCACGCCGCTGTGCAGATGTCTCCAGCTGCGTACACATCTGGCACTGACGTGTGCATGTGCTCATCTACTTCCAGTCCTCCGTCCTCACCTACAGCAAACTGAAGGGTTTGCACACATCAGCAATAAAAGGCAGCATTTTAACCACTTCCTCCCCCTTAAGCAATCATCTGTTACTTTATTATTTAACAAGAGACTATCCCGAGTGGCAAGACCTCCACGGAAGGTACAAGGCATTAATATTATTTCTAGAATAGCACAGGTTTTTAAAAGACTATTACTGATACCTAGGCAGGAAAGTAAGGGCTTGCCAAATTTCAAATTTGGCAACTGTTAACAGGGACACTCAGGCTTAAAAGTTCATTTTGTATTTTTGCCAAGGGAAGAAAATACCATTGCAAAAATTTAATTCCTGATCTAAGCCTAGGCCTTGGAAATATCTCATGGCTTAACATCAGATTTATGTCTTCACCATTTTCTTCTGCTTTAATCAGTGCATAGCCTTTTACTTCCTGATCAGATGGAACCACTAAATACCAAATACCCAATAAACCAAGACCACAAATCAAATCCATTTTTACCATGCTGGGTTTCAGTATCAACAAACATGCCTTATTTTGAGATGCTGCACAATATTCAATTCTTTAGCAATCCATGTTTCGTGTCAGAACAGTAGCACAAGCCAGCTGAAAAAGCTTCTTTCACCTTACTTAAAAAGCTCCAAAAGAAATCAGTCTACTTACATTATTGCCATCAAGAAATGGTTCAACATTTGGCACAACTCCAGTTGCACTGACAATGAAATTGCATCCATAAATTTTCCCATTAGTTAATTCCACATATACAGGCCACAGCACTGAAAAAGGGGAAAATTTTGCCCTGAGAATGTAACCAACAGAAGTTATTTTATTAATTATGTCTTATGATAAGATAGGAAATAAATGAAAAAAATACCTTTGAGGTAACTGAATAGGTAGAGAAATATTAAATTCTTTTTTAAGAAGAAAAAATAATCAGAGGTTACCTATAACATTTCTTATTGTCACTCAGAATTACAGAAAAAATATACTTTGGATCTTAGCTCCAACTCCTACTAATAACTTTCTTTGAGATTCTCCTAAATCAAAGCCCTCATTTGTAGGGGGAAAATACTGTGTCCTGTGAGGTGCTCTCTCAAGTATGCAATTGCCAAATACTCTTTTACATATAAATTTACAGAAGCACAGGAAATGCCTCAAGAGCAAAAGGAACGTCACAGATTTGACTTATGCTGGAAGTGATTATTAAAATAGTATTTTAAATATCAATTTTAATTCGGTGGAATATATAGGCATAATTATTCATGAAAAAAAGAGGTATCTTCTTCCTCTTTGAAGGTTTAATTCAGTTTTGACACAAAGTGTTGGGGTTTATTTCTTCTGTTTTAATTCCACTACTAAAATATTACTTTAATGAACTGTGATAAGGAGGGAATGTTCTGCATACAGGATTTGGTTACTTGGTGGCAAAATGGGTCTGACCTGTAAGATTTTGTAATTTAATTATAGCACATAAATTTGATTACTATAAATTGCTACATCTCAATTTATAGAGATAAAGGATTTATTTTTCAAATCTGTATGTATTTTAAAACAGCCAACAAGATCAAACATGCTCCAGCATGGGTTTATCTTCAACATCTTATCAGCACTGGCACTTACCCTCATCTGGTTGTACATTTTTCTCTTCTTTAGGAAAAGCCAAGGAAGTTTGCTGCAGTTGGATAAATTCTTGCTGTAAGTGTATTTTCTTGACTTCACACAGTATTTCAATATGTACTTTATGAGCAAACTAAAGAAGATGGACAAAATTGTAAACATGATTAGCAATCTCAGGGTTGTTAACAGCAAGTATATCTTCACCTAAATTGACATTGGTAAACTGGAAAAACCCCCACCATATATCCCAGCCCACTAACTGAGTTCCCACACTTTTTCCTCTTTTTGGCACAGATCTAAGCACAGCCAATGGCAATTTACCTGATATCTGATGTTCTTTGAAATTTCATAACAATTTAGACCTTTCTGGTATGACAGAAAACATATTCAAGTTCCCCTGAGCTTACAGGAAGAGAATTCAAAACTTATGAGAACAGAAAAAAGTAAACTCATGTTTTGCGTCTTTCAGGATTGCAAATTCTTTATTTTTCTATCATGAAGTAAATTCTGATAACAAGTTTTAGGTTCTGAACACCGTAAAAAGAAAAAATATTCTGTACCATCAACCCACATTTCAACCCTATTCTAAGCTCAAGCCAGAAGTTACCCATTTCTCTAAACTATTTTGTGGATTTGGGTGTTGAACAGTTTTATTCTCCACTAAAGAAACAGTTCCACAGCCTTCAACAGCCAAACCACCACTGATTAAGCTGCTGAATATCCTAAGCATCCTTTAGTTGTTATTGTAAAGCCATTTCTGTAGAATCTATGCCTGACAGGTAATTTTTTAAATGCAAAACAGATGCAAACACCGAACAGCTAAGGAATTAATAAATGAAAAGAAATAAATAAAAAAATGTGAGGATTCTTACTTTATTTCAAACTTGAAACTCTTCACAATGCTCATGCCCACTACTGATTTTGTATTTCATTATCTGCTGTGACAAAAGACTGATGTTCCCTGTACCTCTGTACAAATCCTACTGTCCTACTAAGAAAATGTATGTATGGCAGGTAAAAATCAGGATGATAGTGGTACCACTGCTTCTGATCAAAGTTAGGATTGACACTAGTCCTACAAAAATATGCAAGCCAACATTAATGTCTCAATCTAAGCAACTTTCCGTGCCAGCGGATCCAGTTCACCACCTTTTTCCAGAAGCAGAAAATTACCTTATTTGTCTTAACATACTTTGCTGTTTAATTCTGACAGAAGAATCATTAAAGCACATTTCATTTTTATTTTCTAATAATGCTGAATGTGACACTTGAAGTTCTGTTGTCTTTACCCACTTAAAACAACACTTAAGTGAGCTTGTAAGCAAGGTTTTACACCCATACCTCTTTAGTCCCTTTAAGGTGCAAGCCCTCGTGCCAGTCGGGGCCTAAGGCACTGCCCAGTTTGTCAGATGCTGCTGTAGGTCTTTCTTTTTCATCAGTCCCTGATGGAAAGAGATGGAGTGTATCAGATTTAGTGTGCACACTTCCTTGTCCACAGAACCCAGAACAAGGATGCTCAACTCACAGAAATACCACCTGGCTGCCAAAAGGGAAGATGAAAGGAACATCCTTATTCATCCTGCCTGATGCCTAGACCCATGCTCTTCTTTTTGTTATTATTTTGGTCATATATATGTTTGTGTGACGTTTGCTCACGCAGTCCTAGTTAATTGTTGTTTCTGAGACTGCACTTTCACTCCATGTGTGACAATGTTCTGTGAGGGTTCATCTGCTCCTCCAGTACCTTACTTTGTGACAGTTCCTTCCTATATAATGCTGACATAATTCAGAAAAACACCAAAACATTACAGAAAATAGAACAAGTTCTTCAGCAGATGTAACACAGGGAATTTATATAAATTTGGCACAGATATAAAGGTAAGCACTTCTTTACAGTTTGCAAGTAACCGCATTACATGCTGTCATGTGCCTACATAAGTTCTGGATGGATTTTTACATTGCTTTTCTACTTTCAGTTTTTTAAGAAGGAAATGTCATTAATGACGAAAGTAAGTCTCATTTACAATCTGCTGAATTAACTGATAAATTAAAACTATCTTTAATATTAAATGCTGCTGCTGCAGTGTCAGGAAATTAAACCCCCATACCTTCCACTGTGTACTTGGTTCTTTTACACGCGATTGGAGTCCCTGGGTTTTCAGCAGTGAGCTTTGGAATGAGAAATTCAGCTGCTCCTGCATCAAAAAAAGTGTTCCCAATGGCTTTGTCTTTGATAGCCCAGATTACTTCACAGCCTTGAATTTCATACCTGTGGACATTTACAACAAGGGATAAAGTGACAGACTACCTGAAAAGCATCTGCCTGTTAGCACACAAGTAAGAGAGTGTCAACTTCTCTTCCAGAAGGCAGAACTAAGGGATTCAAGACCTTCCAATCTATTAAATCCACTTCCAAATATTTACATAAGGAACCCATTAAAAAAATTATCTCTAGAAGTTGACAAGTCATACTTTCTCACCAGCATAACCTCAACTGAACTGGGACGGAGGGTGAAGGGAGGTAGATCAAATTAGTAACAGGAATACTCAGTATTTCCTGCTCCCCATAATGAAAATGAAGTGCATTTTTGCCAGACTGCTAAAAACAAGCATTTGGATCTTGTTTGTACTATGTGGAACATGAACTGTATACTCTTGACATCTGTGTGTCAAAGCTTCTTCTGGAGCTTTCCTGTGTCAGTAAGAAGCACTGTACTGTGAAAAGCATAACTGTAATCAGTTTTGCTACTAAATGCTTTGAGAGCTACAATTTTATAAGTCACCCTTCTCCCAAACTCACGAACACTAGAATTAACACTGCATTGTTAAAAGTTTTATTTGAATATGTATCTTTTGTTTACTTACACTAATTCAAGGGCAATGCCACCATTTCCTACCACCACTATTCTCTCAGCTTGAGCCAAATTCTTCTGAAAAGCCTNCAAGGGATAAAGTGACAGACTACCTGAAAAGCATCTGCCTGTTAGCACACAAGTAAGAGAGTGTCAACTTCTCTTCCAGAAGGCAGAACTAAGGGATTCAAGACCTTCCAATCTATTAAATCCACTTCCAAATATTTACATAAGGAACCCATTAAAAAAATTATCTCTAGAAGTTGACAAGTCATACTTTCTCACCAGCATAACCTCAACTGAACTGGGACGGAGGGTGAAGGGAGGTAGATCAAATTAGTAACAGGAATACTCAGTATTTCCTGCTCCCCATAATGAAAATGAAGTGCATTTTTGCCAGACTGCTAAAAACAAGCATTTGGATCTTGTTTGTACTATGTGGAACATGAACTGTATACTCTTGACATCTGTGTGTCAAAGCTTCTTCTGGAGCTTTCCTGTGTCAGTAAGAAGCACTGTACTGTGAAAAGCATAACTGTAATCAGTTTTGCTACTAAATGCTTTGAGAGCTACAATTTTATAAGTCACCCTTCTCCCAAACTCACGAACACTAGAATTAACACTGCATTGTTAAAAGTTTTATTTGAATATGTATCTTTTGTTTACTTACACTAATTCAAGGGCAATGCCACCATTTCCTACCACCACTATTCTCTCAGCTTGAGCCAAATTCTTCTGAAAAGCCTGCATTAAGAAAAGGAAAACTGTCAATTACAACTTAGATCATGTTCCCTCACACTGATTAACTATACCCTTTTCAATATTTTCTTGCTCTTAGTCTTATTTTAATTTTCTCAGACTAATGATACACATATGGTTAGGCTGAGATCTGTAACAGAAGCTGTTGTTGTAACAAACAACAATTTCAGTTTCCCTTCAGATTACTTGAAAACTGAACTCCTTTTTTATCTCCTCAAGGTCCAATTCCATTTGATGAATTGCAATTCCATGCTATGGAGAAGCAGTGCTCACTCTCCCTGCCTCCTCTAATTCTAAAGACCTATAGCAGTGAAACTTCACCTCGGACTTCCAAGCTCAATTTTCAGTCTATGAAGTAATTTCTCACATGAAAACTTTTCCACATTTTGACTATAACTCTTTTCTGTACAATGAGGAGAAGCTACAGGGGAACTGGAAGAAAATCAAAAGTCTTTCCTTCAGTAGCTCTTCACTGTAAGAAGCAGCCCTTTGTACCATGTACCAGACACACCTTCCCAGGGAAGTTTCTACTGGTGCCTACTTCCTGTTTATATTTTCAGATTGGATTCTGCCTGGAGGGTGAAAGAATATCATTCATTCTAACATTATAAACTTAGAAATACTGAGTATGAGCTATCTATAAACTTAACAAACTAGTGGCTAATTAATTTACTTAGTGGCATTACAAGGCTGTTTTTCTGCTAGTGCAAATGTTACTATTTAAGGATATACTATAACAAACATCATCTTCTGTTTCTCCCTTTCATTTCACAATAATTTTTAGTATTTTGCACCAGGAATATATTACACATTAAATCCAAACCACATTTACCTGTGCACTGTCAGTGTCCCGGATTCCTAAGACATACGGATTTCCTTCAACAATTAATTTTGGTTTTGCTCCAGCACAGAGGCAAAGCTTTTCATATATGTATTCTTTCCCATCGTCAGTGTAAATTTTCTGTTAAAAATTAAGAGTGAAGAAAAATCAGTTCATCTAAGAGAATTCATCTAAATCAAGACATCCAAGAGAACATCAGCTTTCTTTTTTCTTAATGTCACAGTAATTTGCAAATATTAAAAGCTGTAACTGGCTTCTGAACGAACAAGCCTTGATACTCTCACTGATTGTGTGTCATTTATTCACATCACACTCACCACAAACCCAAGTACATGACCAATAAAATGGAAAGTGTACTCTGCACTCCAAACAAGATCAAGTTTACACGTGGTGGCACTTTGTACTCACTGGCTGTGCTAAATAAAACTGTGTTTCTATGTGACAAATGTCCCTCTAGACCTAACAACAGAACTATGCACCACTGTATATTACGAATCCAAAGATCTCATTCAAAACATTTCGGTAGCAGTAGACACCTGCAGTAGGCACAGGATAGGAGAGTTTAGAAAGACTGCAAAGTCTGTTCTTTGATGAAGAAAAATGGGAGGCACTAAACAAGCTACATCATCCTGAAAAAGAAAATCTTAGATGTTAACATTTTATGACCTTATTTGTTGTTTTACAAACTAGAAGCTGCATAGTTTAAAGTGGTTTTGCACATAGAGAGTTTTTAAAGGTTTTGGGCAAAAGATCCTCCAAATCCATATGCATGAATTATCTCTGTCCACAGAGACCTAAACTAAAACACCATCATTGTAAAGATGTAAGAATATCGTTAGATTCAGAATGTTAGCAGAATCTAACTGGAATCATATTTCTGACACTTAAAAGTGAGCAAAACCAGTTTTGGATCTGAATGGGAGTTTCTCATAGATGCCGAAGTGAAAAATAACATGTTGACACAGATGCTAAGAAGGGTGTGTACATGCTGTACATTGCTCACACTTGCAATATATTTCCTGCTAAAAAGAATGAAGAAAATGTGGAAATGTTGGTTCTTTCAAGATTTATTTTGTCCCCTCTATATCTTTATTGAAAATCACTGTTAAGCAACAAGTGAAATTGAAGTTAGGAATTACTTTTTTGTCATTTTGGTAACTTAACACTTCAATAACCAGAATGTTCTTGAAAAGAATCTCTCACCCCCAACATTCAACTGCTTCTTGAATTATTTTTTATATATATAACTTGAAAAACTAAATAAAAAAGAAAACGTTAGCTTACATGTTCATCACTTTTCAATTGTTTTACTCCAGACTGTATAACTTTAATATTGGGATATCTTTTTTCTAATAGGGAACTTGGCTGCTCTTCAACCTCAAATTCCTCAAGTGTTTTGGAGACCTGTTGGAGAAACAGAGATATTTAAAACTGTGGATCATTTATCCGTCTCTTTTTCTAAAGCTTGTAACAAAATGTGTTATGTTGATTTCCAGTAAAAAAGTCACAACATAAAGCCCATATTGTCTGAAAACATGCTTGCATGTAAATCCTAAAAGTTCCCTTTTCATTACACAATCTTTTCATGCCTATTCCTGGTTAAAGAGTCAAAGTACTATAGAGAATTTTAATCCTAAACCCATTTCAATCCTTGCTTGAATGGTGTGAACATCACCAATTACTAATGGATCACTATAAAATAGCTCATCAGTCCTACCAACACCACTGCAATCACAGTAATGTGAAAACAAGTCCAAAGTCATGAGCATTTTCAGCACTGCGTTCTAAATTACCTGCACACAAACCTACATAAACTTTGAAGAGGTTCTACTGTAAGAAAAATTAAATCTCTCTTACCTGCTTGAAATTAGTTACAGCTTTTATAACTGGGGAAGCAGTCATTAAAACAATATCTTCTGATGGGAATTCTGCAGCCAGCTTGTAAACAAACAGAAACCGCAATGAGAGTCATCATCACATTTTGACTTCAATACAATAAAACTACTGGTGAAAAGTAATGTGTATTAATATATTCTTTTAGTCTTGTAGAATCCTACTGAATAAACACTACTTCAGGATAACAGAAGGATAATGACTGAAACAAAGAGAATTTGGAGACACAACATTTTAATTAATTCACACATAAAAATACCTTCAAGGACTGCAGCCATGGATGATCCATGATTGGTGGATCAGACTATGAACAAGTGATTTCTGGAGAGAGTTGCTGGATGCACATGTTTTTTATTCCATAGCAGTGGCTAACTGTTTACAGGTTTAATTTTGACAGAAGAAATGCTGATTTCTATTAGGTATTTTAAATCCCATTTAGTAAACTGATAAATGGATTATCATCTTCAGGGTGCTACCAAGCAATCCAAGACTTTCAAAGGGACGAGTTCCCATTTTAAATGTACATTGCTCAGTAAGTTAATAGGTAAGACAGGTGGTGTTGGAAGAAAGGGATGCCATCCAGAGGGAAGGGATGCCATCCAGAGGGACTCTGACACCACCAGAGAACAAATGCATCCAAAACACAGTCTTTATACTGCTTTGCAGGTCTAACAGGTAAAATATTCCTCACCAAACTAATATCCACATAATTTCACTCTACAGGCACAAAATTACCTCCAGTAACCATTACTTTAAAACCATCAGATAAATTTATTTTTAGAGCTTGAGCTTATGGAGAGCTGAAGAGCACTGGACAAGGTGTACAGCCCTAGAACACGGATCCAATAAAAACTGAACAGTATTTTTATAAGGAGAAGCACATCATAAAGATGAGCTTTGGCTGCAACACAGTCCTTTATGGCTATGAGGAATAAATCCTGCTGGGATCCTGAAGTCTCTGACCTCTGGATCAGTGCACTTATAAAGTTGTAGTATGGAGTGACCACAAACTGCTTCAAAATAACCTTACCAGCTTATTTGCAGCACAGTCTGAACCTCCTGAGAAATATTTCTAGACAAATAAATATCGTTGTATTACAGCACTGCTGCCCTGGAGCTGCGTTTTCTCAAGCGAGACAAAATATTTTTAAGAAATGGGGAAGATGGGGATTAAGGGGGTGTAGGACAGAGTATGGAACTACTGTATAAATGCGAGTATTTATGCAAATTATGTGTAAATCTAGTGACCTGTTTCTACGAGCGTGCACAAGCTGACTCTGAGAGGGTTTATGCCTCTAAGTAAGCGCAGGCACCCAGGCCGTCCCGCCAGCCGCGCAGCCCGGTTCCACCAGCGCACGGCCGGCCCAGGCAACTACACAGGGCCACCGGCAGCCGTGACACGTTGAGGTTCCGCCACAGGGCCCGCCTCTGCCCGGGGACCCCTGGGGACGACGCCCGGCTGGAGCCGAGCGGGGCCAGCGGCACCGGGGCCAGCGCAGCCCCCGCGCCCCAGGCGCCTCGCGCTGCCCGCGCGCGCGGGGAGGGCGGAAAGTGAGAGGGGTGTCGTG
>WBMZ01011356.1:0-63475 GCA_013400975.1 Atrichornis clamosus
CCCCGTCCCGCCCGCCCCGTCCCCGGCGGAGCGCTGCCGCCGCCGTCCGAGGGGGTGGATGCGGCGGAGCCTCCGCTCCGCCCGCCGGGGCTTTGTGTCCCGTGCGAGGGCGACCGGAGGGACGAGCTTCCCCGGGACGGCCGGGGCACGGCGCGCTCCCCTCCCGCCAAAGTTTCCCGCGGCGCCCGGCGCCGGCAGCCCAAGCCCCCGCGGGCAGCGAGCGGGGCCGTCCCGGGGCCAGTGCCTGTCATGGGGTCCGGCTTAAAGGGCCGGGCGGCATCCCGGCGGTGGGAAGATGGCTGAACGCGGAGAGGCAGAGCCCCTCCGGACTTTGGCACTGCTCCGCTGGCGCTGTCATTTCTTCACCTCTGGGTGTCGAGCCATGGGAAGCGGTCAAGTGTTGACATTTTGTTAGTTTCGACTTCCAGCTGTTTCGAGTTGGGTATGGTTCCTAATAGTCCCTGGGAGTGGCGGTTTTTTGTCTGGGTTTTTGTTTTATTTTTTTAAGATTTCGGTCCTCATTCTGTCCGTTTAAAACTCATATAGTAGATCTTAGACATTACTTTCAAAATATGTATGTTTTGTGTATCAGCCTCGTATAAATTTGATTCGCACACGTTTTTGAACGTGCCAGATAACTATCCACTTGCGAGAGCGTGGCTGTGCTGTGAGAACTGCTGCGCGAAGGGGTGGGTCCCAAAGCTCTGCTGGAATGGTAAAGCCACGGTCCATTCTCGGACTGACTTGTGGACCGCAAACACGGAGGTGCGTCACTGACAGGTTGGTAGGTTTTACCGTAGACTGTTTTCAGCCTGCCTACTGTACGTTTGCAGGTGAGTGTACCTACAGACTGGAATTAAAAAAAAAAAAGAAGAGAAATCACTGGCACTAATTAGAATGTTAAAGCTACTTATTATAGAAAAAGTGTTTGGCATGGAAATTGAAGTCTTCTTACACGACAGCAGGCGTTTTTAGTATCTCCGGTCTCTTTATGATATGTGACTTGATAAGAATCAGGTGTTTCCCTTTTAATTTGGGGTACTCATTCCCTATGTTTACAGGGGTTCTCATGTTTAAAACCTCAGTATTAAACATCTGGCTTTCAGAAAATCACAGTTCAATACCAACCAAAATTTTAACTGAATTTTTTAATATATGTTAGATTCTTATTTATGTTTCTGTTTTGTACTGTAGATCAGAAATCAGGAGTTAGTTTTTAGAAATCACTTTGCTGGAGGAATGATGCATGTTTGCTGACTAGTGCATGCAGAGAAAATGGATAGTGGTTTGAATTTAATCCTTATGTACTCAGCTATTTTCTTTGAACTGGTGATCCTGCCACTGGGACAGGTGCAAATGGGAGTTCTAGGAGGTAAAAGGCCAGCAAGCAGCCAAAGCAGATACTTCCTTTGACAAATGGAGGCAGAGGTCTGCACAAGTGCGTGTGCAAGCAGGCTCAAAATAATCTGAGAGATCCGATCCAAAATGCAAATGCACCATTTTGTTGCTTTATCTGCTTCCTTGTCAAGTGAGAGAACCTCAGGGCTGCTGAGTGTCATAATACAAGATAGGATTGAATCTGCTGTTGTGGAAGTTATTTCCCTGCATGTAGCGGATACTGCAAAACGTTCAGTTAGAGAGGATGTTTCTTCTTGATTGCTTGGGCATGAATACAAAGGAACTGTGTTGTCAAATGCATACATATTGAAGACAAACTTACTCTTAGCATATTGCTTCCATTTTACATGTAGTAACGGCTCAAATGGAACCAGGAGGTTGGAATTTGTTGTGAAGTTCTCATTTTACGCATTGACAAAAGTATCCATGTTGCATACTCAAAAGTGATGGCATGCACAATGAAATGAAGACTACACTTAAAAGGAATTTTATAACTTGCTAGGTTTCCATTTAACCCTTAACTGGATCTGACCATTGCTTGTGATATTTGAGATGAATAAATCTCCTGGGATGCTTATAATAGTGCTATCAAAAGCTACAGCTACTGGTACAAACAGAGATTTGAAACGTATCACAAATGAAGCCAAACAAGCTGCAAAAGTATTTCTGGTTTATACTTTAAAACAATTGGTAACAGTTAGGATTAAAAACTTAATGGAGTAGGTTACACAATATGGCAGATATGGTATATGGTACCAATAGGCAATGCCATATTAGTTGTTTTGTGTCTTGAGGAAACTGGTGCTGGCTGATCTGAGCAAATTGTTGCTAGAATGGTTTACCAGTCTGGTCTGGAATGACTGTACAGTCACAGTATTCTCAACAATTTAAAAAAGATCTCTACTTAAGGCATCATAGTTCAGCCTAATGTTAAGGTAGCAGAAGGAAACATTGGACATTCTCTAAGTAGTGAGAAGTGTTTTCTTCATGGAACTATGGAACGCTGATCAATTAAATAAATACAGGGTGTTTTCTCAAGTCATAGCTAGTATTTTTCTCCTTTTTTTTCCTCTCTTTTTCTACTTTCTCCCTCTATCTTTCCTTTACCTCCTCCCCCTCCCTTCTTTTTTCTCCTCCTCCTTTCTCTCTTTCATTCTCTTTTTCCTCTCTCTTTACCCTTATTTGATTTTCCTTTTCCTCTCTATTTTTCTCTTTCCCCATCACCTTTTCTGTTGCCTTCCCCCCCGCTTTTATCACCTCACCCCCACCTTTTCACCTCTTCCCCCCTCTTTTTGCCTTTCCTCATCACTTGTCACCTTTCCCCCTCTCATTTTCTCTTTTTTTTAAAATCTCCTTTGTAAGGTAGTCAGAACATAAAAAATTGAAATGTATAGGGCAGCTGAAAGACAGTGAGGATTTACAACATGCTCCTTAATGAATAACCCCCTTCATTTCTCTGTGATAAGTGAAGGACTCTATTTAATTTCCTGTCAATCTTACCTGTACTCAAATTCAGTTTCTTCCAACTGGCCAAGGTAAGGAGGAGAGGGTGTTATTTATATACTGTTCAGGGGTGTTGAATCAGCTAAAAGCATTTTGAAATAATGATTCAACATGTTCCTGCAGAAAGATGTAAAAGTTTTACTTGAAAAATATTTTGATTCAATAGATCTCAGTTTTTGTGAGTTACTTCATAATTTGTGTTAAAAAATTATTTCAATGTGATTTTATAAATTTGTATTAGAAGTATGTGGGAATGAAAGTGTGGAGCACTTTGTATATTAAGATTATGGTAACATTCTGAAACACGAAGTGAAATCAAGTAGGATTTTGAGATATTACTTCGGACCATGTGAGCAAAGAACAAGTACTGACAAGAACAGTGTAGTATAAATAGGAAGCAAAATTCATGGTTAGTGGTGGTTTTTGACAGACTTCTTTTCAGGTATACATCCAGAATTTTGGGGTTTATTATTATTACTGTTGAGAAACATGAGTTGGATAGAGATTCTCTTTCCTACCTATGTGAGAATGTGAATGAAATTTAACAGTAGCCTCTAAAAGGATACGAGTAGATGGTATGTGAAGAGATGCCAAAGGAAAGCAAGCTTTTCTGATTTATTTAATAGGTCGAGGTCAGGCAGTGTGTTTCTAAGGAAGACACTTAGCAGTCATTAGTTGGAAGAGCTCTGTTGTAACAGCACTCCAAGCCCTGTGAGCACTTGCCATGCAATTTACAGGAAGGGGTTTTCTTGCTCTCCCCTAACCCATCAGTGTATTGTATTATTGTTAATGAAAATACTCAGTGGAACCCACCATTTTACACAAAGAAAAATGTGTCTTTTGCTGAAGCTGAAAGGCAATAAATGATAACCTAGGCTGTTCCTGCTGCAGTGATGAAGTTCCTGCATTTTATGCAACAGATGTCACTTGGCAAGTGCTGTGGTTTAAGATACCATGGTTCTGTAATAGCCAAACAGGGTGTGTAACCATCTGAAATGAAGGAGTTTAAAGTGCAGCAGCTCACAATGGATCACTGGATAGATGGAAACATCACTTCTATTTTGAACAAAATAATTTTCATTGACTTGTATTTGAAATCTCATAATTCTTTTCATCCTTTCATACTCTTGCTTTAGCCGTCCTACATTTATGAGGACCAGGACAGAGGGGTGTCTCATCAGTATCATTACCCCAGTAAGTAGTCAAGACAAGGGGGAAAGGGATACCGACTACCATGTCCTCACCATGTCTTTTGGTTATTCTTGACTGGCCATGATGTTGTATGATCTTTGCTGCATTTATCTTCTCTTTTGACAAAGAATGCCAAAGGTGATGTTGAGTCATGCCATATTTGCTGATCCATGAATGTGGTATGGACTCCTTCTCCAGCACTGTCTGCCAGTTCCATCCTGCTGTCAATATTCTTGCTTGGATGTTATGGCTCCACTTAGATCTCCTTAGTCCTGTTCTAAGGTTTTAATCTGTGCTGTTGAGCATGCACGGTCCTAGTGTACGAATACAATATTTACTGTATAAATCTCTACAAAAGAAGGGTATCTCAAAAGTTTGTTGTAATATTGTCTAGCTCTCTGTTGTAGTACCTAGTGTGTAGGGTTAACCAAGACTTACTTAATCTAAAGAAAAAAAAAAAGTTTTCTTCTGACATTCCCATTGTATATTGAGAGTGGCCTACTTGTTTTTAGAATCTTCCGTGTTGTGTATGCCTCGGGTCTTCATACTTGAACAAAAAAGGGATTATTAGTCTTTCATGCTTGGGAACAAAAAGGGATTATGAGGAAATGTTTACATTGAACTTAAGATTTGTGAAATCTTCCTTGGTTCATTTTTTTTTTTTTAAAGCATGGGACTAGATTAACCCTAGAGGACCACTGTAAAACTATAGAAGATTTGTTTTGCTTTTATCCCTTCCGCCCACATATACAAATGGGGTTTTTTCCGTTAGCTGTATATTTGCTTTCCATTGCAGGCTTGTAAGTAATGTCCTTCGATCCATATGATAAAACAATTACTCACCTTAAAGATTATGAGCCACATCATACCCTTTTCTGGCTTGTTTCAAAATGGTCAATCTAATTTCCAATCTAAATTATTCACAACCTTCATATACTCATTTGTTCCTGTTTAGTATCATTCAGTAGCTTAGTTCTTAGTATATACCTCTGTTTATTTATAGATAACAGGCATGTTTACTCTTAGACTTTATGTTGTTGGGCTGAACAGTCCAGGTTGTCTTTGTTTCGTTACGTACTGTGAAAATTAGGAGTTTGTTGGGTTCATCTTGAAAAAGGAGAAGGCTGAGGGTGACCCCATGGCAGACTACAGCTTCCTCAGGGGAGCAGTGGAGGGGATGGTGTTGATCTGCTCTCTGGGGACCAGCGATAGGACACGAGGGAGGGGAATGAACCTGAATCTGAAGAAGTTCAGATATGTAAATTCTAAGGCTATATTTATGAAAACACTTAATGAAATTACCACTTAAGTCTTGTTTTAATGCTTCTTGCAGTTGTGTCTGTTTAACCATTCATATTGAGTTGGGGTTTTTTTTTTCCACATCTTCTAATCCAGTTTTCTCACATTTAATAGTGTCCCATATTGTAGTATGAAGGAAAAATTAGTAAATTCCCCCCACCCCTGACCAGGTCTACTGCATTTTCTTTTGTCTGGGGGAATGTTCTTCTGTTTCGTCAAAGAAAGATGGTATAATTTCCTGAGATAATGTAAGTAAATCCATATTTCATTTTTTTCTGCCACTCTATTTTCAATTTCTCCCTGCTTCTAGTTATTTTTTGCTTCAGAATCTATTCCATTTCCTTTTCTCTCTTGTTCAGTTTTACTAAAACACCTTCAGTGAAACTAAAATAAATTAATACAGTGGTAAAGTAGATGTTAAGTAGCAGTAGGTCCAACGTACATTTCTAAACTACAGGATGATGGTCAGCCCTGAAGGCTTAGGAGGCTGTCTCATACTTCCCACAGTAAGTTTCTGAGGTCTACAGCCTGTAACATTGACAAGGTACTAAATACTGGTGGTGGAGTCTTCCGTATGAAGGTGGAGGTGTTGCTTTGCTGTGAAGAGAATAAGAGGAGTGCAAACTGAGCCTAGAAGGGAACATAAGGAGAAGTAGTTGAACTGGGGAGGAGAGGAGGAGTTGAGTAGAAGGTCAGTGTGCTGAAGCAAGCCAGTATGCAGAGAAATGTGGTGTCTGTGGACACTGTTGGGACCATGACCCATGTAGGGGTGTACAACCAGGAGAGGGAGAAATTCTGTGAAGTCAGGGGATGGGCTGACAAGGATCTGGGTCAAGGGAAGAAAACTGGAGGAAGAGAAGGGCTTATATGAACTACTGACTAAAAAAAACTGGCGTGAAAGTCTGTAAGATTGAAAATCAGGCTAACATGAAGTGAGGTGGAAGAGAGAAGGAGACAGGAAAGACTGAGTGGAATGGGCCATACAACTAACCTGTGTCACAGTAAATGTATTACTTCATGTCTTCAACAGATATTTAAGAGATTACATAAATAATTATTGGGAATAGTTGAATGCTTTGTTCTGTGAGATTCATTAACGTGCATTCATAATCCAGCATAATTGGTAGATTTACACTTACCTTCTTCATCCTCATCTTTTCAGGAAGCCATAGCTTTTTCTTTTAGAACATATCGATCACTAATGAGTGCTCCCTGTACCCCTTCCCAGATGAGTTAACTCCTTGTGAAACTGCCAGTTCTGAAGGTGGTTGTAGTCCTGTGTTTTATCAATTAGAACAACAGTGTTTATTGCTTTGGGACTGTTCTGGAGTGGCAGTGATTATTTTGCTTTACAAGTCAGCTTCCTTTAATACAGTTCTCTCTGAACCTTGTTCATGTGCCCTAAAGCAGGAGTGAAGAAAAAGAACTTGAAAACTGATCAAGTCAGCAGTCCATTTAAAGAGGGGGGAAAAAAAAAAGTAAGCTAGTGTTTGTTTAAAATCTCTGCTCTGTTGCAGACTTCTGTGCTATATTCTTTAGTTTTCTGTGGATTATTTATATTCAGATTAGTTAAATTCAGTTGGCTTTAATTCCTTTTTGCAAGGATGTTGTACCCTGACCGCAAATTAAGGAGCTGAATTTTATGGTACTAAGAATCCCAATCTCATTATGGAAGAGATTAAGGATTTATGCTGGATTTTAAAGCATCCTTTTTATTCTGACTCGAAATACTTTTTGCTTTCTGCTTGTTCGCTGATGTCAGTAACAATGTTACTGAGACAGTGTTAATGTATTTTAATCATGATTTCAAGTATGTTAATTTACTGTAGTCCTTTCAGAAGAACTTTCTGTGGTTCCTTGTTTGAGAGAACCTAGCTGTTCTTATAAAAGCTATTGCGATGTAACATAGCTTTTATTACATGTGACAGTTATGAGAGTGTTAATTAAACAGTGACTACCAGTTTTGTTTCTTGTTGACAGAAAAAAATGTGCTTGCTAAGACTTTTTTTTTTTTCCTCTTTCACTGTCTCACCTGTGAGATTGATACAGAATCACAGAGCAGTTGAGGTGGGCAGGAGCCTTTGGAGATGATGTAGTATAACTCCAGCCCCAGTTCAATAGGACCAGCTGTATCAGGTTGCATATGACTGTGTTCACTCAGGTTTTGAGTACTTCCGTGGATGGAGACTCCACAGCTTCTCTTGGCAGCTTTCTGCCGTGTTTGACCACTCTTCTAATAAGCAAATGTATTCTTCTGTGCATGTAGAATTTCTTCTGATTCAGTTTATCCCTGTTGAGTCTTTTCTAGTCAGTGGGCACTTCTGGGAAAAGCCTGACACACTTTCACCGATGCTGATCAATCTTTTATTTTCATGCATTGAACAGGTTTCACCCCATCCCAAGCAGGCCTTCTCATCAGGCTGTAGACAGTCCATCTCTCCTCACATGGCAGGTGCCACAGTCCCTCAATCATCTTTGTATCCTGTGTCTGGTCTCGCACTGGTGTGTCCATGTCTCTCTTGCACTGGGTTGGGCACAGCACCCCACCTTCAGTGCTGCGTCCACCTGCTGCTGTGTGGTCCAGCTCTGGGAATGGCTTCAGCTTGTTTTTGCTGACAGCTTTGCCCACCTGAAAGCGTGTTTCTTTAGTATGTCATCTCAAAATCTAAAGTGGGCTTAAATTGTTAGTTAATAAGGTGAAGTAAGATGTAGTGATTTATGTGAAATTACCTTATCATTCCCATAAGAAATTGCCTATATAATTTTCTCAGGAAGGACAATTATCTTTCATATTTTCCATAAGTCAGAAGCTTCACAGCTTGGTACTGGCAGTGAGTTATTATGATCCTTCTTTCGTGGAGTGGAATGAATCTTAATAACTCTTATCACGCCAAAGATGTTTCCACATTGTGGTTTGTATGAAAGAAAGATAGTTACTCTTACTGAGGAGAATAATCTGTATTTTGCTCTGTGAGAAGTCAATAGTACATAGCAAGGGCAAGGTAAAGCAATGTCGGCAAGGGTCATCAAAGCATGGGGATCTTCCCACACACACCCATTCTCAAGGCTCTTTTTACTGTAATCCTTGGATGTTGACCAGCTCTAAAAATTGGCCTTTTAGTTCCCGTTTGGAGCCCAGCACTGTGGTGGGCAGGTGTGACATCGAGCATCACTGCCACTCCCAGGTTGCCAACAGATGTCGCTGCGGGTTTAGTGTAACTCTCAGAATTCCCGGGGAGAATGCCCACATCCGCTTTCTGCTGAAGGGACAGGGAGCATAACTCTTTGAAAAGTATTTGTTGCAGAACATATTAAGGAGTATTGGCTAAGTGTTCCCAGATTGACAACGTAGTTTCTGGCACCTGGGCCAGTATCTTTGCAGGGATCACTGTAAAAAAGTTGTCCTTGCAGTACCAAGATACATCCCCCTCTTCTGTCTCAGACAGGAACCTGGTGGCTGTTGCTGTGTGTTGATGGCCTGACAATAGTTTGTAAGTGCTGTAACCTTGGACTCACGGCCTGCTATTCAGATTTATTAATGCTCATGCCAGCAATTGCCAGCTCAACCAAAGGGCAGGTGGGTGGAAGAATGCACAATTGTTTTTTTGGTAAGCCTTTTAGTATGCTCTACTAAACTGGCTCCACAAGGTTGATGGGGTTATGTGATAAACTCTTGTTACCTGGTTTTCACCAGCCCACAGCTGAAGCATTTCTCCTGGAAACGACAACCCTTATTTGATTTAATGCAAGTGGGAATACCTAACCATTGGCTTAAAAAGCAAAGGCCTTTCATAGTGAGGCCACTCTTTTCTGGTTGGCAGGGAAAGTAGGCAATACAGTCAGGTGGTTGTACATATATCTGCCACCACTAGTGTTTATTGCAAACTCTGGCCTTTTGGAAGTGGCCCAATGTAATGTCTGTCAAGTGTGGCCTGGGACCAACCAGTGCTCTCTTACTTTCCATAGGGCTGTTGTGGTAGTTTTCTTGCAGGTGTTCTTAAAAGACATTTTGAATGGTCACTCTGGAGCAAGGATTGCCTCTTGTTTTGCCCCCATTTGTAGGTAGCAACTATCCCTGAATGACATGGCTGCTTATGAGAGTCCAGTCAGCTAACATGTCCTCATTGTGGTTATTTCAGAAATACATATTTTAGGTAACTGATCAGCAACAGCATTGTTTTCCTGCACTGGCACACCATGATGTGCAGGTGTAGATGTCTATGTGTCTCTCATTTCTAGGAAAGCAATGCCTTTTTTACACCAACCCTATCACTGAAGAGTTTTACCTTGTATCATCTAGTCATCTGCTTGTCATTTACTAGCCCACAGTGTGAGATCTTTGTATACTACCCACAAGTCAGTAAAAAGACTTCTGAAGCTGATAGTTCTTCCAGCACCATAGGTACAGACATTGATTTGACATATTGCCTGCTCCCCCTTCCCCTGATAGCTTAGGAAGGTTTGCCCAGTCATTTCAAAGGCTGTTGCTTTCCTTTCACATTTTTTGATGTCCTATTAGTGAAACAGCCATTCTTTTCTTGGGTTAATTGCTCACATGGTGTGACCTGCTGTGCCCAAGGTGGAGGCATGCTGTTGTTACCCAGGACAATTTGTGCTATTTTCTTCTGTAAGGTACTTTCTTTGTTTGAGCTGGGAGTTGTAAGTGTAGAAACGTACTATTGCCATCTGACCTTTTTTTTTTAATTATTATATTATATAATATCTTCATATCTGGGCCACATTGGTATAAACTGCCTCTAACATGCTCAAAGATCAATAATTTTCTGTGTTTCTACTTTGCATTTCTGCCTTATAAAGTATGATTTGTTCAGCTGATTTGGGCATTGTTCTGTAATGTCCCAGCCAAATTATTGTTTTGAATTTCACTCTTGTGGCAGTTCCCTGAATTTTCTAGGGGTTCATTTCCCAGCCATGATTTTGCATTGCCTTAGTGGCATTACTCAGTGCTTCTCCCAGTTCTTGTTCAGTGGTGCAGATAACACCATCCACACAGCTGAGTGATCTGCAGCGTGGGGAAGTGCTGAAGTCTTCCAAGTGCTGGGCTGCCAGCCCATTGCAAATTGTGGGTCTGTGCAGGTACCTTGGGGGCAGTGCTGTGAGGGTGTATTGCTGAACCCGACATGAGTGTGTGGATTGCTGCTGTGGTTCGTTAGCAGCTGGAATGCCAAAGAAAGCCCTCACTGGATCCCATGCCACAGCTTCAGATGCAGCTTGCTGGGTCAGAGTGACAACAGTTGGGCACTTCATCTCTGTATGGGACAGCCTTGTTTAGCAGTCAGTAACCAGCTGTCATTCTCTGGGAGCTGTCAGGCATCTTCACTGTCCAGATGGGACTGCTGAAGTGGGGAATGGGCTTTCTGAATAACTCCAGCCTCTGACAGCTGTAAAGATCTGGATGTACTGTTTTAATGCAACCCTTTTTGACGGAGTCTCCAAATTAGCAGGAACTGTAACCACTTTTCTCACAGTGATAAGATGAACCACAGAAGACTATTTGCCCCCTGTTGTCTTGAAGGCTTTTCCTGCCATCAAGTCATGCCCAGTAATGTATTCATGTACTTCAGCTACCGGCACAGAAAAGACAAGTAGGAACCCAGCTGTAATAGCAAAGAAGTTTAACAAGCAGAGTCTTCTACCTTCTCCCCCTTTCTGTCTCTCCAAGTGATTAATTTTGATTAGTTTATTTTTCAGGTGTAGGGGTGGGACCCTGTGAATTAGAGTGACCTCAGGCTTATAACCATCAGAACTTTCACCCACTGACTGTTGCGAATGCTCCAGTGTACTGTCCACACAATATAAGGTTTGTTAACTTCATGGGAGATCTCAGTCACCCGTTGACGCTTGGTGTGGGTAAGATCCAGATGTAGTTAGTTGTTAAGGGATTTGTTTGTGAGCTACTGGTTTGGGGTGATGAGTGGTCCTGGTATACTAGGAGTACCCTTTACTGGCAGAATAGGAGACCAGGAGGTATGAGTCTGTCCACTGTCCTGATTTATTTCTGTAGTCTGTTTTTCCTTTTCCTTGTTTATGTTTTTCAGGGTGGTTTCCTGTCAATTTAGTGTTTTGGGATTCCAAACTGGGAGTAAAATTAAAAACATTTCCTTTTGAATAACTGTTTTCTGTTGCAGAGGATATACCTACAGAGTTTACACAATCTATCTTCCTCTGACAAGAAGTAGGGATGTGTCTTTCATGATACCCACCAGCAGCACAGGTTGGCATGGGGCACACTGGCAGGTACTCTTGCAGAAGTGGCCTGTACTGAGAAGTTTGATATCTGCCTTTTTCCTCCCATGGAAGTGCACGTTGCTTCTTTTAATTGCTTTTATCTGATGTGATCTGTTTCATCTTGAAGAGATTGAGTTGAACAAAGTAAATAGCTACCAAATCTTCTGTCTTGCTTGTGGCAAAGGAAAAAAAAAAATTCATACCTGCCTTTAGACACTGTCGTGGTTTTGCAAGGCCTGGTTTTGGTAGTGGGGGTGCTGCAGGGGTGGCTCTGTGAGAAGCTGCTGGAAGCTCCCACCACCATGTCCTGCAGGGCCAATGTCTGGCTGGCTGCAGAGACGGACGTGCTGCAGGCCCAGCCTGGGCCAATTGGACGTAGTGCTAACGCCTCTGTGGTAACAGATTTAGGAAGGAATTCAAAACAGTCCTGGTGGTGCAGTTTTAATTCCAGCCAGGGAAGAGGAGTGAGTGAGAAGATGTGAGCAGAAAACAACATGGAGGCACCAAGGTCAGTATGGAAGGAGGGGCAGGAGGAACAGGAGCCGCAGCCAAGATTCCTCTGCAGCTGGTGGTCAAGGCCATGGTGAAGCAGCTGTCCCCCTGCAGCCCGTGGAGGCCCACGGGAGTGCAGAGATCCACCTGAAACCATGGAAGAGCCCACACCAGGAGCTCGAGCAGGTGGATACTTGGAAAGGACTGCACCCTGTGGTGGGGGGAGTGACCCACACAGCAGCAGTTTGAGGGCTGGTGTTGCCTGTGGGATGGATTCATATTACACCAGTTCGCAGAAGGCTGTTGCTCATGAGATGGACTCTTGTCGGAGAAGTTCCTGGAGAACTGTCTCCCAGAGGGGACCCCACAGAGCAGCAGGGGAAGATGACTCCAATTCTGCAGCAGGAAGAAGCCACAGATGATGAACTGACCAAAAAAACCCCATTCTCTGTCTCCCTGTGCTGTTTGGGTAGGAGGTAAAGCTGTGAGGAGGGGGAGTGGGGGGAAAGAAGGTGTTCTCCAAAAGCTCATTTTACTTCTCATTATCCTGTTCTGCTTCTGTTAGTGTAATACATTTACTTTCATATCTTTTAAGTAGCCTGCCTGTTTTCACCTGTAATTTTTTTCCCGTAGTCCTTATCTCAACATATGAACACTGAGGTTTTTTTTCTCTCCTCTGTCCAACTCTGGGGGGAGTGAGCGGGTGGTTTCCATGGGTGCCTGGCATCTGGCCAGGCTCAAACCATAACAGAAAACCATTATATTTTATGTGGTCTTCAAAAGACTTCTCTGATTTGGAGGTTGATCTTCTAACAGTACTCCATCTGATACTTGGCCTTTTATTCCTAAGGATATGTGAGGATGATACAGATAGATAAATCAGTACTATATAATCTGAATTATTAGATTGAATTGTGTACTTTCTTTGCTGTCATGACACATATAAGTGGAAATTGTATATGTGTATAGTGAATTGGTAATCAGCTCAGTCCTTTGACTTGCTTTAGCTGGCTTTTGGATCTAATCAGAATGGAAAATATTTTGCATACTTAGTCTTTTGCTTTTTCTTTTATATTTTTATAGGCATCAAGGCTTGCAATATGTTAGAGAAGTAGTAATGTTTTTTTGACCACGACAAAGGACTTATCAGCTTGTTGGATATACTTCTACTTTTGTGATAGCCTTGTAGGTGTTGTGTGTGCACTGTAGTAATTATTCATTTTGATAGTGTGTTTCTTTACCATCCTTTTGCCTTTTAGAAAAAGTATTTCATAGTTAGCTAAAGTAGCAAGAAGTTGGTTCAATTGATTGCTTGTGACTATTTCTTGCAGTAGCTGCTGGATCAGAATTTAATTGTAAGCGTGAAGCAATTTGTTTTGAAAAACTTGCTTTGAACCGGCATAGCTTCTCCCAAGAGTCTGTGCTTAGTTTCAGTCCACTGCTTGATCATGGGAGAGGATCTTTGATCTGTGGAAATGTTTGCTTCTTTGGTCTTCCCAAGGCTATACTCTGGCTTTTACTGAGCTTTGTCCCTATCCTATTCTTGCTACTTAGGAGTAAATAATTAGCTCCTAGCACCAGTTCTTTCCCTTTTTTTATAATAAAGTAGTAGAAAACTTGCTAGTATTCTCAGTAGATTCATTATTTGAATATTTTACTCTGTATTGCAACCTTGAGCTTCAGGAAGATGACTAAAACATTACCTTCTTTTGTTACTTCCCCTTAAGGGTCTCAATATAAATAAATATTCCTGTGTAACTAATCTTTGGCTTTACTGGTTATAACCTCCTACTTTAAAAGAGGGTTTCTTTGTACTGCTGTCAATGTAGAGCTTGTGAGCTGTATAACACTTCAAGATGAGCCCATAATTGTAGGGTTAGAGTGCAGTGTAGCTGAGAGGTCTGGTGGTGTGTTATGAGCAGATATATCATCAAGATTGTGTGAACTTCCTTTAAGTTAACATGGGGTTTAAATGAGTATCAGGATTTTGTCCCATGAGAACTGCCTCACTCAATTTCTAAGTTCTGTTTAAAATGTATTTTACTACAGTAGTTAAACCTTCATATTCTACACAAAGATTTACATTTTTGTTTGCTACTTTTTTCTTATTTCAGAGTAGTTGCCATCACTAGCTAGTTTTGCTGTTGTTGTTGTCACATGTTTTCCTGTTCCTCTTACGTTAGCTGGTTTAATTTGTTTTTCAAATGGTCTCGTTCTATATCCGGAACTCTGACTAGGTAGGAAATGTATCTAACAGGCATGGAATATCTCTTCTCTTTGGGGAGGTCAATGTTCATTGCAAGTAGTTCCTTTATTGCCATCTCTGATACTTAAATTGCATAAAATGAGACTTGGAAAAAATTACATTACCAGTGAAGAATAGCAACTCCACTCTTAGATAAAGTGAAAGAACGCCTGATCATAGTGTAACAATAATAACAAAGTGCTCTCAAGCCAATATTGCTGCTTAGACAACTTGGAAAATCTGCACTGGGCCCCAGAGAGCAGTACCTTGAGGTGAGCTTCCAGTGTTCTGTACCATCTACTATTAGAGCTTAACAATTAATCAAGAGCAGCTGACCTCGCCAGGCATATTCCCTTGATTTTACTGGTTTTGGGAGACCCAACACCTAGAGCCTAACAACTTTCCTTTTTTTCAGGACCCCATATGGCAGTAAGGAGTTAAAAAATGGCGTGCTGACAAGGCTTTAAAATGAATTCATATTGGAAAATAAGCTTTAACAGCAACAACCAAAAAGACCAGGAAATGGAGCTTCAGAAACTGCAAATTATTTTTCTCTACGAATACAGAAGCAATGTCAAAGTGTGGAAGATGGCATATATAAAATACTGCACATACAGTACTTTCTTAATATTAAGCTGATGTGTTTTCTGAAAATAACTACCAGACAGAAAGGATTCATGATTTAATTAATCTCAAACCCTACTATATTTATTTGCAGAAGTGCAGTTTCCTGTCTTCTTTGGGCAATTTGCAGGTTTTTGCTGCTATAAATAGTGTTCTCAGTATTTAGTTACTCTATTTGACCTCTTCTATTGAGATTCTGTTCTGACTATCCATTTAGTGGGCAACGTTTGTACGAAATACATTTGCAAAACAGACTAAATTATAATCTTGTTAGATGTAAGTGCTTCTTGAAGAATTTGTATTCACTGTGAAATACAATATGAAAGGTTCTGTAGGTTCATGTTTCTTCATATGTGGGCATTTTCAGATAGAAGATACCACCTGTAGTTACTAAGGTTTGTTGGTAATCTTGATGAAGAAATATGTGTGCCATAAAAAGGGGTAGCTGTGGATTAAAACCACCTTTGTCGTTGTTATTTACTGTCCCCATAGCTTCAGATCCCCATCTTCCCTGTTGGCTCTTACTCAGGCTTTTCCTCTTGTTCAGTCTCTCTGTTTATCCAGTATAATTTTTTTTATTAAACCAGTTGATTTTCAATGCAGACTATATTTCCTCAAAGTTGTTGCCACTAATTTCTCTCTCCCTTGTTCTAGTCAGGCAATCTCCAATGTGAAACTTGTGCATTTCTGCTCTACAATAGCAAGGAAGCTGGGGGAGGGAGGAAACTAAAGGAAAGATAACCTTATTGCTTTTATTTCAGATAACTGGATCTATAACCTGACCTTGTCTTGTCAAAACCTTTTATGTCTGTGAGGGGAAGGAGTGCTATTTTGACAATTCTGGCCACAAGTACTAGAATGTTAGAGCTGTTACGTTTGGTGCTTGTAGTCTTCTTGATCCCTTTTATTTTTTTAATCAGTCACATTCAGAACAATTGTTTATTAACAAATTGTATTACTGGAGGATAATCTTACGTGTTTCCCACATTTCTGAGTGCTTTTTGGTTTTCCTCCCTTTTTTTTTTTTTTTCCCCCCCATTTAATTTTTGGAGATTTAAAAAGTCACTCTCGGCTTCCTTAGTTATGTCTTCAAAACACTAATTCAGAATAGTTGTTTACCTGTTACTGGCTTTTCTAAGATGGTGTGGTTTTCTGTAGTTTTTGGTTTTTTGTATTTCTGTTTTTTTAATAGTTCATTAGTTCCTTCCTCTAATTTACTTCTGTGGTGTGGTATTTTTTCCCTTGAGAAATAACTTGAAGAAATCAATATGGAGTTACTGTTCCACTGAATTCAGAAGGCCACTGTTGAAAACTGCACCTGAACTTTTGAATTTGTGTTATTAGATGTTTTCAGGAGCAAATATTTCCAAAGAATGGAATGTGTTTTCTAATTTTATGTGATATTCATTCTGTCAGTCAGTGTTAAGGATTTCTGTGTTCACAACAGGACTCAGTCTTCCTGTAGTTATTGTGGTTATCCATTAAGCATTAAATCTTTTCTTTGGGTGATGTTCAAATCATGAAGATCTTCATCTGTGTCTTATTTTTCTTTTCATCTCTCTCAAGACAACTTGACCTACATGCAACCCACAGTAGTTTTCTTAGGAGAAGTTTCTGAGAAATGCTGTATGTGTGTATATATTATTTGGATATATAATCTGTTTTCAATTATAATACCATATATTCAGTTCTTAGTAATGAACTGACAGTTAGACCAGGTCGTTTTTGAGGTAAGATCTTTGTCAAGCATTATATTTGATTATTAGTTTTGTTTGAAGTTGTGGGTGTTGGGTTGTGTTTGTTTTATAATGAATGGATAGTAGTTGTCAGGGGCAGAAATTATCACTTGCTGACCATGTTCTGCACTGTAATTTGAGATTTCAGTTGAGGCTAGATTGTCATAGTCACATCTAAAAGTGACTTGCCTTGTTTTACAGCTGCATTACTACTACTTGGGTGAACTGTCTGAACAGTTGTGTCAATTGCTTACTCTGAGTATGGCCTGTTTATTTTAAAACCTTCATGGAATATGATGTGGGCTGGGCTTGCCAGATCCCCACCCAGCTGCTTTCTCACTGTCCCTCCTGAGTAGGATGAGGGTAGAAAATGGAGGTGGAACAGCTCAAGGTACAGACTGGGAGATCACTCAACGATTGCCATTGTGAGCAGAGGGATTGCCTTGAGGGAAATTAATTTGATTTATCACCAATTGAAAGTACAGTAGAATGGGCTCCCAGTGGACTGCAGCTTCCTTCAGGGCATCTCCAGCTGCTTTGCCATGGGGTCCTTCATGGGTTGCAAGGTTGACATCTGCTTCCATGTGGGGTGTTTCAGGGGCTACAGGCCCTGCTGCCTGAAGCACCTCCTCCTCTCTTCATTGTCCTTGGTTATCCCTGCAGGGTTATCCCTCACTTGTGGTTTTCACACTCTGCTGTGCAACATTTTCACCTTAAATGTTCTTTTCCAGAGGTACCACCGTCCTGGCTGAGGGGCTCAGTCACACCCTCCTGTGTGTCCAGTGAAACCAGACATGTTTGGCACAGGGCAGCCCCTGGCTCTCCTCACAGAGGCCACCCTGCAGCCACCCCACCGCTACTACCTGGGCATGTAAATCCAATAAAACTACCAATGAAAAATAAAAACTTGATGTATAAGATAACATGGACCGTTCTGGGGACACTTGTTATGTGTGTATAGTCCTATAGGACGAGTACATAGAACTTGTTAAATGATTTGATCTTTTCTCAGTGTGTTTCCACATGCATCTCTTCCAGTTGAAAGTGGCTAGTGATGGGTAAAACAACTATTAGTTTTCTTCACAGAATCACAAAACTGTCAAGGTTGGCAGGCACCTCTGGAGCTCACTATGTACCCCCATTCTGCTCAAGCAGGACCACCTAAAGCAGGTTGCCCAGGACCACGTCCGGATGGATTTTGAAAATCTCCAAAGTTAGAGCCTCCACGACATCACTGGGCTCCTGGTCACCCTCACAGGTTATTCCCTCAATCCTTGAGCACCTCTTCCAGTTGCCATGACTGATCAAAGATTATAAAGAGTGGGACTCTTGGGTGCATCCCATTAGGACCCATGGTCTTAAATATGTCCAGTAAGCTTAAGTATTCCCTGTCAGGATCAAGGGTATGTCTTCATTGCTCTAGACTTCCCCTGGTGTCCTTGCCTGGGATGTGATAATGTAGTGACATTTAGTATGACTTTTCCTCTAATTTTGTAGCATATAAGGTGACCAAGAGATTGGTTCAATAAGGTTCCTTGTTTGCCTCTATTGGATATAAAGTATTTTATGCAGTAATTCAGTGAAGTTGATTTATTTCAGTGGTGGTCATTATTACTAGCAGTTTCAGATCCTGCTCTGGGTTAGGTTTTGTCTAGTATGTGAGGGTACAGCTGCAGTCGGCTGTGTGCCTTGAAGCACTCTTTTCCATGTGTCAGTTTAGTGTTGATATACAAGCAAAAAATATGCTTTTAATGAAATTGTGATATTTAAGCCAAGGATTATAACTATATGTGGTTTGTGTTGCTATATTTAAAGAACAGATTATACACTGGAGGAATCTTTTAATAGGTTTACATGCAGACAAGCACAAAGGTGATTTGTTTGAAGGTCAGTTAAGGTCCTGCTTCTCTTAACATCCAGCTCTGTCTTTTCAATATACTATAAAGAAAATAGCTTCTCTGCTTTTATTTACTTTTTGTTTTCTGCACACTGACAAAATAAGTTCCATTTAAATCATAAATCATAATCAAAAGCAATTTTTGATATGTTTTGTACTCTGGCAAGATATTATCAACTTCCATTCTTTATACCTACATAGGTTTATTATGCATAGGGCAAAGAAATAAATCAGTAATAAAAACATGATACAGTGGCAATGGGTTCTGTTTTTCATATCTGTGCTTTCCTTGTTTATATGTGAAACTTTTTGAGAAAATACTACAGCTATATATATTGCTCTTAATTGTTTCGCAGAGATCATCACCATAACTTTTAGATCACAATCCGTAGTACAAATCTTTTGTTTTAGTTGACTAAATCAAGCTTGTCTGTTGCCTTGTAAAAAATTAGGCCATTTTGAGTCATCTTCAAATAAAAATAAACCTTCCAGCATAAATTGCATTTGCTCACCTGTAGGAGCAGAAACAACCAGTTGTGTAAGTTGCTCATTTCACTGTGAGGTCTGTCTTAGCTGAGCTAATGAATGTGTCTTGCCTTGCTCAGCTTGCCTACCAGTTGTTCTGCAAGGCATTCACTTGTTCTAATTAAATATTTAATGGTCTTTTGATCAAAATTGACCTTTTATATTTCTGTGTAAAGGCTAGACAGGAGCTACTGGAAGACACAGAAATAACACACTCCATCTCTAAAATACCCAGTGTGGGGATGTGCTGGTTGTGAAACTGTAAATTGGTTCAGAAGGAAAACCAAGTCCAATATTCTAACCCTTTTTACATACCCCTCTGTCAGACATTTTGTGGTTACAGGAGAGAGATTGTAGCCACATGTCAAATTTTGTCATTTTTCTGTTCAGTTAGGAGTTGCCTGTCTGGAAAAGTAACACACTTAGGAAAGGCCACTGTCTCCAACTTTGTCTTACAGTTGTAGAGTTTGGGGATGGCAGCATGAATGGCAAGTGATTTACTCTTGTGCCATAAGCAGTCTGAGGTATTTTCATAACTCATTT
Source organism: Atrichornis clamosus (assembly GCA_013400975.1). Lineage (NCBI taxonomy): Eukaryota > Metazoa > Chordata > Aves > Passeriformes > Menuridae > Atrichornis > Atrichornis clamosus. The sequence continues at coordinate 19,703 of WBMZ01011356.1, forward strand.
TGCTGTTTAAAAAAAACCTAGAAGCATCTGAAAATGTGGTGATGATGAAAAAGCCCTTCAGATAAATTTCCGACACAAGAATTAATTAGGTATGGATGTGTCACTGAGACCTCTTTGAGGTTTCGAGGCTATGTAAACTGAGCATGCTCCTTGAAGTGGAAGTGTTGAAGTTACTGGTGGTCAATGAAGTGGAATGAGGAATTTTGAGGAATGGGTATGTGGTTCTCTGAAGCGTTTAGCTGACCTTTGATGTCCTTTCAGTCTGCTTTCATACCAATAAAGCAGTAAAGAAGTAGTGGCAGTTAATGACGGAGGGACAACCCTATTGTCGGACAAAGCATGAAATTGTCCAGTCAGAATTTTGCAGAAAGCTCTGTTACTATACCATTGGCAGAGCTGCAGAAGGCATTGGTCATTGAGCATGCATATATAAAGTTAAGGGAGTGAAAGAAGGTTAATATGTATTTCTTTTTCAGTGTCTCTGTGAGGAGCAGTTGGCCAGAGCAGGACTAAAATTTTTAGATGGTGGGAAGTTGGGATTTGCTTTGAAATTCTTTATTGAAATAGAGAAATGTAAAATGAAATGACATTTGAACAGTAGAGACAGAAGTCTTGGCAAGTGCCTCACTTTTTGCTCTCAAATGGTGATGATGTGTACTGCTCCGGCCCTACAAATATAAGGGGGCATCTTGTATTTGCACATACAAATGCATATATTGTGTGCTTGGGGGTTCCTTTTAAAGAAATGTACCAGAGCTATGAGAAGTCTTGTTTTCTACAGAAAAACCTGCTTGTGTGTTTCAAGAATTCATGTTACAAGGATTAATTGCATGTGGATATTGGGGTTCAGTGCTTTGTGTAGACCTTAATCTCCAGAGCTGTGCTTGAACCGTAGAAAACACCTACAGAGAGCATCTTTCTTCTTAAACTTTTCCAAACGTGGAATAGAGGTGCCCAGGTGCAATTTGTAAATACATGACACTGTAGCTATTTTAGAAGTGTTAGTAAAGTCCTGTCACTTTCTGATTTTCATTTTTGTAGTTAATCCCCCTGTTTTACATAAAGCAAATTTGCCCAGGCAGGAGATGTTCTTTCAAGAAGGCTAATTAAAGGGATGTATAAACTTAGAAAAATAGGATGTATTCCAGGTCTTTAAGGGGATAAGGTTTGTGAGTCTGAGACAAACAGAATAGCTTGTTGAGAACACAGTTGTGCTGCTGCTGTGTTCCTCAGGTCCTGCCTTTCCTTGAAGAGATTGATGGTGGTCGTCACGCCAGAAGTTTGTGCACAGTGGTCCCCTCCTCCAGTGTTACAATATTGGAAAACGTGTTTATTGTGAAGATACATGCAGGAATAAGCAGTGTCTGAAAAAAGGAGGTTGTGTTATCATTCTGCTGTTTAACGCTACGACTGTGGAAGCCTTGTAGGACTACCCAGTCCATATGTTTGAAGTGGGACTGGTGCTAAATACAAGCCAGATTTGCAGAGATTTGGTAGTAGAACCACATGGAGCAGTTAAAATACTTCGCTGTATACAATTTATGTATATTTATGTATATTCTATTTATAATATATAGGTCTGTATTATTTGTGTGTTCAGGGACCAATGCCACAGAGTAAGGAGCTCCTGCTGGAGAATTCTGTCCCTCCTTTTCGCCTTTAATGTTGGTTGTGATAAGAACTGTATCTCTGTTCTGGCAACACACCAGTGTAGAAAATCAGAGAAACCTCTCTCCTTTAGTTTAGATGTACATACATGAAATAAAACACAATGAATCTCCTAATTCAAAACATTTGCTAATTTAACTTGGTATTTGTTATCCCTTACATGCCATCATATTGATAGTATGGGGTTTTGTATGTAATTCCAATTTAGTATTTTCTGCTTTGACAACTAATAATCTAATTATTTTATTATTTTCAGCAATATTCTAACCATGTGGCAGATGTTCATTGCTGTATGAGGTGGTACCTCTTATAGCTTGTCCTATACCTACTTGTTCAACAGGTAGAGAGTTACTGACTTGAAGGGTGTATACCCAGATTTCAGTATGGATAGGAGATTTTTATAGAAACTCATAGAATTGTTTCATGCTTTGGGTTGGAATGGACCTTAAAGATCATCTTGTTAGAACTTCTTTGCAATGGGCAGGGACACATTCTGCTAGGCCAAGTTGCTCAGAGCCTCATCCAACCTGGCCTGGAACACTTCCAGGGACTGGGTATCCACAATTTCTCTGCGTAACCTATGGCAGTGCCTTACCATCCTCACAGTAAAGAATTACTTCCTCATATCTCATCTAAACAGACTCTCTTTCAGTTTGAAGCCATTTCCCCTTGTACTGTCAGTACCTGTCCTTCCAAAAAATCCCTTTCCATTTTTTTGTAAACCCATTTTAGGTACAGGAATGTGCTATATGGTCTCCCTGTAGCCTTCCCTGCTCCAGACTGAACAGCTCTGACTGAACTCTCTCAGCCTGGCTTCAGAGGAGAGATGACCTTCTTGGTTAGAGCAAGAGATTTGTGGAAGAGTGCCAGGAAATAGATTGAAATCTCTCTTAATAAAAGCAGGAGGACTTCAGAATATGCTGTTGTGATTGCTTGAGCTACTCTTTGATTCTTTCTGTTGCTGTAGAAATGAAAATCTTGAATGATTGTGAAGTGTTAGTATAATAGTCCTAGAAGTTTAGGCATAAGAGGAAACCATTACATGTGACCTCAAAAATGATGTCAAGATGGTTCTTTTACATACCATTGCATCATTATTTGCAATCCTATTCTATGCTGATATTCTAAGCTTGTGGCTCTTTAGAGTCGTATAAAAATAATGTGACTGCTTATTGTGGTTTCTTTTTTTTTTCCCTCTTGAACCCACATGTTACTCAGCTCAAAGAAAGACTAAGATGAAAAACTGTCAGTTGACATATTTAATCCTCCCCCTGATACCCTGCCTCACTACTTGATACTTGTATCTAGCCTAAATTGGTTGTTTTTCTGTAGGGATTGCAAGAATGATGTTGTATATACAAACCCTGACAGTATTAGCATTCCATACTAAATTATGTTTCCATTCAAGGAACGGACAATGTAGCCTTTTGTTTTATTTAGCTTTTAAAGCAGTCAAGTTAGTTAACTAAAGATGAAGTTGTGGAATTGGCCCAGAAAAATACTTTCACATGAGCTTCTAGTTGGAAAAAACTGAGACACTCATTTAGCTGCTACATCAAGACATTTGAGGTGTTGGGTTTTTTTTGATTTATTTATTACTACATCCTCTGAGAGGATGGATGCAATTTACTAGACATGCAAGTACTGTCTGATCCTCCCGTTCCCAAAACAAGAAGGAGATTGTGGAAAAGGTGTTTTGGATAAATGCCACTTTAAAAGCTTACTGTGTCATCCTAGCAATTTAAGTTTGTTTATGTTTTCATTTTCATCCTTTGTAACCACATTTTCAACTTCATAGTCAAAAGTTTAGTGCTTCAATTTTAGAACAAGGTTTTATATTCGGCTTCAGACAGATCTGGTTTTGGGGTTTTTTTTTTTAAACTCTTAACATGAGAATGAATTTGAGATGGTAAGCACCTTTACATCTCTCATACCTTTGATTTAGAAGAAGTTTTATTGTTGATACTGCTGTGACTCTTTTGATTTTGGACTTCCTCACAGGAGCTAACTGTCTTGTCACGTCAATCTCTAAAGGTGGAGTTGGAGGGGGGAACAGAGGAGATACAATTTTCTGCTTTTGTTGAAGTGCTGTTTTCAGCTGCTGATTGTCTCTGGTTTTGTGCATCCATATAGGTGAGTGCTGTAGTGTCCATTAGGGGCATAATACTGGTCTCAACAGAGGATCGACGTTTGAAGTAAGAGTGCAAAATTTGTTCTGCAAGATTTGTCACTGACTGACATCTGGCTATGGAAGTGGTTGGCCCAGTAGTGTTCTTAATCTAGAGCGTTTCAAAATCAGAATTTTCAGCCTAACTGTGGAAAGAGTAACATCTTCACAAGAGTTTGATGGACTTAGAATTGAAACAAAGACATTGATTAAACAAGTTATTAGAGTGGCCCTTCTAGGTATTGCAAATTGAGGGAATCCTAAGTAACTGTGTGTCAGGAATCCTTGCATGTTAGTAGGAGGCAGACATCAGCCTCCCGCATAGGAAGAGATGTTGATTTCCTTAGAAAGAAACAGATAGCTTTGTCTTCACAGGCTGCAGTCCAAACAGAACTGTGCACATTTTAATCAGCCCTTTGTGCTCAATACTGAGTGACAGTGGTTCATAAGGAGATCAGGCTGTTGGCCATACAGTGTGCCAAGTTCTTTTCCCACAGACACAAGGTATGAACTGCCTGTCTCGGCTGTGGTGTTAAAGAACTTGGGGAACAAATCATTTTATGAACTGGATTTTTTATTTGGAATGAGTTTTATGATGATGCTTTTAGACTTTTTAGTATCATAGAAATTAGTGAAAGCACTGTAGCATTAGGCATTCAAAATATGTTGTATTGATACATTGGCAACCATCTCTCAGTTTTGATTGGCTAATGGATTTTTTTAAAATTTTTTTTTTTAATATCTAACAGTTGGGTGGCTGGTCTTAGGATGACATTGAAATAGAACTGTCCATAATGTGATCTTTAAGGGAAGAATAAAATGGATTTTAACTTGCAGCTTTGGGCCAAACCTGATAGATTAATTGATTGATTCTTTTTTTGGGGAAATAATACACATGCAAAAGAATGGCTAAATCATTGTACTGCTCAGGTAAAATCATTAGCTACGGAAATGACCAATAAAGGGAACGTGAGTGCCTAGAGAATTGGAAATTGGGAGTGTTTGCATCATTGTTCTCTAATTTTGCCTGAAAGGAGTGAAACTGTCATAGTTAACCCAGACCTACAGTCAGCAATTTTCTTCCCCACATGCCCTTATAACCCCAAACTTGTTAGATCTAAAAAATGAAGCTGATGTGATTTGGAGGTTTTTTGTCCTTTTTCCTTCCATTCCCCACAACTGCTTTTGGATTCTGTGTAATTCTGATCGGGCTGTTAGCCATGTGGTTATTCTTCAGTTTTGAAAAAACAAATAAACCTCAGCATAGCTATTTGTATGCAAAATGAAGAGGTAGTAGTCCAGCTTTCTGGAAAACAGCCAAAATCTTCTTATTCAACTGTCTCCTGGCCATATCATGTCGGTGCTGGTGGTATTTCCTTGAGTTTTGTCCTTCATAAGTGATCTACTGGCTGATAGCCATTGAAGTTGAAATAGACGTGATACCAGGATAAATACCTCGTTTCAGAGCACGTCAATTTGTATTGTACCTGAGCCTTAGTATTGACTGGACTTTAGGTTCTGTTGTGAACACTCCTTGACCCTCTGGAGCATAAGAACATTCTATGCTTAGAACCCTGCTGTGACCTGAAGAAGGTATTATCTCAATGTGATGGTATCAACGTGTGCAAATAGAGAAAACAGAAATGCTTATAAAATTGGTACCTGACAGTATTATGTCTTGACCTGTGACTGCTGACAGATCTTGCAGATGTCAGAAGATTTCAGTAATGGATTCAGGCTATGACACTTGTCATTTAAAAAGTCACATCACAATTAATAGATTCAGGCTTCAGTGCGGGTTTTTTTCAGCACAGTAGCACACTCGCTGCTGCTGTGACAACTTTCATTTCCTTCTGAGCAAATGGAAAGCTAGTAGCACAAGCCTCAGGAAGTTGTTAAAGCAATTAAAGCCTTCTCTCTCAGCACATTTCATGGTTACCATAGTATCCTCTGCCTCGAAGTCTTACTGATGATGTCAGTATGCGTACAGGGGCTATTCACAGCATCTACATGAAGATGATTCAGCCTTCACTAAAGATCATAAGCATCTCTCCATACATTCTATTATCTAGTGTTATTTTAGGAATTAATGAGACTGGAAGGTAAGTGACTTGTGCTTCATATTGTATAATTTTTATGTATCCTCACACTGAAGTTTTAGTGTTGCTTTTTTTTTCTGTTTTAGTCTCTGTTGCATTGTTCAATAAATGCATAAAGTATGTTTTAGCTGAACCAATTGCAAAGGTTTGTGTAATTTAAACTTGAAAAAGTCTAGGTAATCTTCATAAATATGCAAAAAAAAAAGTAAACTAAAAATCCCTGAAGAAATAATCCTGACTTATTAAATAGTTAGAAGGTCTTTACCAATTAAAATTTGCAAAGCTTTATTTTTAATCATTAGAAGACAATCCAAATTACATAATGGGAGCATTACTTAAGAGGAAAGTGTTCAAGTGGGGGGTGTTTATTATTATTATTCTTAAAACAAAAAAAACAACAATTAAACCCATCTCATGTTAAGAAGGGGCTTTGGTTTGCAGGAAATTCTACATTAAGGTGGTATGTGTTGTACCAGCCTACTGCTGTACCTCTCTTTCTCATCCCGCTGCGTATATACAGCATGCAAATAACTTTTATTAACCTCTACTTGTTTTCTGCTTTCTGATCATACCCATGGTTTAATTAGACACTTACGTCTTTTTTTTGGGAAAGAGGTTCTCTATTGTCATTGCTTAAGCAAAGTGCTTAGTATGCACTGACTTATAAGACACTTAGCTATTAATGCTATTAATTGCAATAGATGTGGTGCCTTAGAAGAATAGGAAAGAAGTCTAGTGACATTGTTATGTCTTTTGAGTATCTTTCATTCCATGTAGACTGAGAATTTTTGAATTTCTAGTACAAAGATATATGTGCTTTTTTTTTCCTCATCTGCCTAGCTATTATGTTGGATATTAATACAGAAAATAATAATATTTTAGATAAACTGAAGAAACCAACCCCCCTTCAAATTCTGATATCTGTTAACTCTGATATTTGATATCTAAGATAAAGTCCATATATTTAATGCAGTTTTGAATTGGTCACAGTGATGCTCCTTTACTCTTTATGGCTTGAGGAACTGTGCATCTCTCCTGTTTTAAATTGGAAGGCTACCTAGCAAGTAAGGACAGAAAGATGCATATATTGTCCAGGCATAGAATGTTTAATTATAATAACTGTGTTTAATGCTTAGAATTTGGATTATTTTAAAGTTGCTTTTCAAGATTTTTGGGAAAAAAATTCCTTATAGACAGAGCTTTGAAACTGCTTTGGTTAAATCTAAAAAGTTTTGTGTAGTTGTGCAGAAGAAACTAAAGCTAATGATCCCATCATAAAGTTGTTAAGTAACACTGGTCCCAGTATGGACCCCTGAGGGATGCCACTTGTCACTGAAAAATGCTGTCACAAAGGCTAATGAGCCAACCACAGATCACATTGACAGTTTGTTTGCTGGTGATTTGCATATATAGGTGGAGATGAAATTTCAGTTTTAGTTAATTTTTAATTGTGTATAATTACATCCTGAGCAGTTATTTCAATGACTTTAAAAAAGCAAAGTAAAGTAAGCTCTGTTCAGCTCGTGACAGCCACCTGGTTGGTAGTTACTGTAAGGGAGGAAGTCTGATTACTTTTTTTAAGTATGTTTTTCTTCTCTTCAGGAGTTCTCCTTGCTTTGTATCCTGACGTAGGAAGAAGGAAATCCTGTAACCAGTGAAAGCTATTTAGTGTTGGGTTTGGGTAGCCGTTGTCTGATGTGGGGGAGGTTTGTTCGTTCTTTTTTCGTTTGGTTGGGCTTTCGTTCGGTTGGTTTTCTGTTTTGTTTGTTTGTTTGTAGTTTGGCACATCAGACACAACCACCCAGTATGTAACGCATGTTTGTCTTTAATGAGTGTCTGTCTAATGATATAGTGCTAGTTTGGAGTTGGGAGCTTCTTTTTCTTGGTTATTTATAGGTTTGATTTGTCTTTTCCTCCCACCTGGTCTTTTGACTCTATGTTCAGATTTCACATTCAAACAGCTCATTACAGAAACAGGGTTCCTGTTTGTTTTTCCACTATAATCCTGTTAGGTCATTTATAGGGGTGCATGTTTGGGCACACTCTTGAGGTCTTCCATCACAGTGGTGTCATTAATCATTGGTTTGTTTTCTCCATTCTGAGCAGAAAACAAGCAGGATTACAGGAGGACTGAGGGGGAAGGATAAAGACTACTTTAAAGAAAGAAACATGCTTTTTTTCAGTAATACTGTGATACTGACCATACAGAAGGACATCTCAGAATTAGAGGGAGTTTCAGAAGGATATTGAAGATGAAGAGATAGAATTACCTTAAATATGGACTAAAGGAAAAGTTCTTAAAAAAACCCCAAACTTGAACAGAGTAAATTGGGAACTCTTTCAGACCTAATAAGAGAACAAGATTACCTAAAGTGATGCTAACAATTTCTTGAGGATGTTAAGTCAAATCAATGCTGAAAAGTGTAGTCTTGTTCTCCTGGTGCTCCTCTCCCCCTACAGCAGTCATGGCGTGAGTTTGTTGTATTGGTTAATGTAGCTTAAACCTAGTCTGTAACAAAGCAAGGAGCTTTGTCACCGAATTAGCAAGATGAACTTACTCTTCTGGAAGCTGTGGACTCACAAAGTCCATCACAGTGGAGAAGACTGGATCAGCTGCTCTGCAGAGCATTAGCTCTGAGCATATTCCACTGTATCCCCTTAGCCATGAAAAGCAACTGTACCGTAAAATTGTGGTGGGTTTTTATGGATTTTAAAATCTCTCTGTTCAAATGCGACTGTGAGAAATGAGCTGGTTGGCACAAAAGATTTTAGTTAGCTCATTTAAGTGGACAGTTTCTGAATATTTTCCCTGATATTTAGGGAAGTTGCTATTCAGATAGAAATCTTAAATACATTTTTGCCCTTGCTTGAAAAAGGAAATTGAGTTCAAGACCTGACACTAGGAATGGGCTAGTTTTAAATTATGACACCCTCCCCCATCACCCCCTCCCCACCCCAAGGCTGGTTGTGTGTATAATTATATGTGTTTTGTGTTCATGGTGGGGATTTGTGCTTAACCTCACCAAGGCTGGATGTGGGCACCTGGAGCTGCGACCACCTTGCCTTGCTCTGTCTGCGTGATCTGGCCAGATTTTCTCCACACAAAGCTTTAAGCAATTTTGCATAGTTACATCTTTAAAGCATGGAGCTTGTCTTTGTTTCCACAGAAGTTAATTTTAATGGAGTACATGCATAGTCTTTCAGAATCAATAAAGTTTACTCAGTTGCGTCCTGTCTCTTCTGACATTTTTGGTTCACGTGTATGTGGGATGGGGCAATGAAGCCTCTGTGGTTTGCATTTCAGTCAATAGGAGAAAAATTGTTCCCTAATCTTCCTCAGATTTACTTACAGAAAAGTACCTAATATTTTTGGTTTTGTCAAAATGAAATTACTTGGAGATAAACATTCATGTATTTCTGTAAGATTGGATTATTTAATCAGGAATGTTAAACGTGTAGAAGAATCCATAAGCAACTATGCAACAGCTGTCTCTTTTTCTTTTTTTTTTTTTTTTGCATTATTCCAAAAATCACGTTTCAGCTGTGCCCCTGAGATACAGAATTTCCCCTCTGTAGCTGTATGCAAATGAAGAACAATCTGCATAATTTTTTTGTAACTGGCTTTTTTCTAAGTGCCTTTCTTTTGTCTGGAATAATGTGCACATGTTTGTTTAAATTTGTGTAATAAAATAATAACAAAATAGGTAGAACCAGTAGTTAGAAAGAACTGGCATTCTCCTGAATGGATTTCTAAAGTTCAAGGCTTTTATAAATACTTCCAGTCCATACTGACTGGTAACTAGTGCATTGATTTCCAATATTATATTCTCCATTCTAAAAATATTGCCTTCTGGTGTTAGGAATATTGTCATATCCTGTAAACATTATCATTTTGCAATGGCAGGTGGCTTAGGTGATCTTTAAGACAAAAAAAACTATAAAGGTAAATATACAACAAAAATAGTGTGCTAAAGAAAAATTTAGCATTTTCTAGAGCTTGTATTATTCTGAATTGGCTGGTTTGTGTCAGCTTTTTTTATGTACAACGCCTAATTCTGGAGACTTTTTTTTTAAAAAAAAGAATCCCTTGACAGTATTGAGTGTATTCTACATGAGAGGGAAATAGGACTTCACTGATGCTTTTAAATTTTTTTTTTCCTAGAATTTCATTTTGGCCTTCTTCATTTGTACATGCAAACATGTACAGTTCACGGGTGTTCTGTTTTTCAATCCCCCTGTTCCATACCCTCCAAGTTGTAGTACTGTTGTGTTGGGGTTTTTTTCCCTGAATAAAGGTCAAAATATGAAGCCACACAATTGCTTTGCCTTCTTGTTCTCAATCTTCTGACTGCTTAACCTAAGAATAGAAGCAGTGTTCTGAATCTATAAGAGGCATTAATTTATGATTCAATGAAGTAATGTTGTTCTTGACTTTGATCATATGTTAATCCTCAGACAGGTTGTAGGTAAGGGGGTTTGTCTTGTTTTTTGGTTTTGTTTTTTTAGCAGTGCTGTTATTTTACATGCACTAGAATTAGTATCAAGGTAAAAGGATTTTAGTTGGAGGTGCTGCTGGAATCTTGGCTGAAAGTAAATTATATTTACTTCAGTGAAAGCTGTACATGATACTGGGAGTCAATCTGATTTTCAGTTTTCTGAATGTGGATCTGTAAGCTCTTTATAGTGGGAAAGACTGGGAGACAAAATGGAGCTTTAAGTCTAGAACTAAACCAAACCATCTGGGTTTCTACAGGAGTGAAACAGTCTTGGAGGTTTCGTTGCAGGTTTTCACGTCTAACTTCAGTTCCTTGCTGAGCCTGTCCAGAAGTGTTCGTGTTTTAGAGTCGAGTGGTACAATTAGGCTGATGAATCTTGTTACTTGGTGATGTGTCAGGAGTCTCTTACCAGCTGTTTGTGTCCTTATAATGCACCCGACAGAAGCTTTAGTTTGTGAGGAGTGCAGTGGATCAGTCACTCTTAGGTCACACTTCAGCCACGGAGAAGGGCTGCTGGTGGGCTGGTGAAGAAGGGTGGGAGAAAAGAGAGCTCTTACAACCACTTCACAAAGATTCAACCTGTACTACTTTTGGGGGCGGGGGGGAGGTTGGTTGTTTGCTTGCTTGCTTGTTTTTTTTCTTTAACTAAAAAAATCAACATAACTGGAAGGTTTTGAGGGCTTTTGCTTTATCTGTGAAGACATCCATGAAAAGAGCTTGTAGTTTATTCCATAGTGCTTTCTTAGAGAAACCCCTTTAGAGAAGTGGCATGTGTATTTGAAGGGAGGAAAGGAGCAAGTTCTTCAGAAAAGTACGGTAGAACTGCAGTGTTGCTACGTCTTGGTCTCTAAAGTACTCTAATCCATCAGAAGCAGTGTCACAGTACAAATTTCCTTGAGGTTTTCCCATAGTACCCTGGAAAATCTAAATTAAATTTGAAGCACTGTGAAGTACTCCACTTAGTAGTATGCCATCCCTCCCCTTCCTACTTGGAAGAAGCCTGCCTGGAAACAGGAATGCCTCAGGGGTTCCCTGGCTGACAGCTCTGAGTTTGGCCTGGCTGCCAGCTCAGTCTAATCTCTGCTGTAGACTTTTTGGACGTGGTAACTGTTCAGTGATTGACCAGAGCAGTGTGGAGTGCCTTTTTTTTAGGCTTTTACCCCACCCCCTGCCACGCAGCTGAATTTACTAAGTAATGCTGAAACAATCAATTTGGCTGAGTACAGAATCAGTGGGGATTTGCAAAACAGCTAAAAATAGTACCTGTTTCCTCTTCTAAATTGACTGGTTTCTTAAGGAGCAATGGGTTTACAGGGGAGATGGAAGGCTGATTCAGTTCCTTCTTTTGTGTGAAGGTCATACGCCATCCTCAAAGAAAAGCAGAGGAGCCCGAACAGCTAAGAATGCCATCAACTCTGTAAAAGACACAAAGGGGAAAAAGACACTTGGTCGTTAACTTGTGATTTCAGGAGATCTTGGAAAAAAGACTGTCTGGTTTCATGTACGTTTGTGTCAAGTAGCAAATTATGTATCCTGGGAGATGAGTGATGTAAGGCCATCATGCCTGGGGCAGTAAGAGAAATGGAATCTGTTTCTTTCATCCTAAGAAGGTGATACTTGGCAATTTCTTTTGTTTAGGAAAAATGTGAATTCGTTTTAATGCAAAACTTCTTTTTTCACTTCATCGGGCTAAAAAAAAAAAAGAGGATATCTTAAAGATTCTGGTCTTGAGAGCTAATGAGGCTTTATAAATCTATTTTCTGTCCGTTAGAAACAAGCATGCATTGTGTGTTTTATTTTACTTGTTGGTTACAGTAGCTCATCAGTAACAGAAATTGCCATGTAATATATCTAAATGATATACAGGGTACACGTGAGATACCCACATTCATAAAGAAGTACATAAAGAATTAGTTTTTGTAAGTTTCTCATAATCTCCATCCTCAGTGTTCCTTAGGAATGATTTTGTAGTTTAATAATCAGTTTTTTCTTGGCTTTATTTACGTGTCAGAGCTCTGTAATATGCGTGTTTTACACTTCATTGAATATTGTACAGTTCTTTATTATGTCGAATTTAAGAGGCATAGGTTGCATCTTTTGTCTTTTACTGTTTTGTCATGTCTATGTGGGACAACACAGTATGAGATTCTTCATTGTTAATGTAGCCTTTAAAGCTTTATTGCTGAATTTCAGAAAAAAATGCTTCAAAAAGGAAGACAAATACCCAACTATAATAGTATTTTTTGTACTTGAGTGCAAATCATAAGCTTTCGTTTTTATTTTATGGGTGAATGACAGTTTGTTTAAGAAGGCATTTTCAACATCCACTTTTACAGAAAACTATTTTTTTCAGGAAGCTGTTAAGCTTTTTCAATATTTTAACCCTTTAACCCCTAACTGCACCCAAGCAGTGCACTATGACTACTCATGGGTAACCTCCCTTAGTTAAGAGTTTTTATCTTTTAATGTTACATAATTGTGGAGCCTTTGGAAGTGTAGTGGATGGGTTTGCTGTAGTAGTTAAAACACAGATGGAGCTTATAGGTGAAGTGTGTTTGAGTGGCTGTCAGTTTTACTTGGTGCTGAGCATGAGCTGCTTACAACCAACCAACCAAAAAACCTCTTCAGTGAATTCAGCTAGCTGTTAGAAAGATGAAGATACGTCTGTTGTCGTGGAGGTGCCATACACAAGCAAGCATTTCATTTGTAGTAGGTGATGCACAACAGGGTATGGGGAAAAAATATGTGACCTTCCACTTTTAATAGGGATAGTTAGAGCTATCAGTGAAAAAAATTTTTGAGAATGTTCTGGTAAGATTGTTTTGAACGGGAAAACAACTTGACCTTTTTTGATTATATTTTAAAAGGGGTCTTTATGTCTCCTGTATAAATAGATAGACTTTTGTGTATAACTTGCAGATTTGCTTTATAAACCTACCTTTTTCAAAAGCAAGTTATCAGATTTTAATTTGTTGATTCCTTTTATGGTCATGATTATTTATTTTCTAATCCTTAGTTTATACAACATTATGACTGAAAAACCTGGGGCTGCCACTGAATACCTGCATTTTTAGGAACTGCTTTGTTTCCTGTCTTTAAGACCAACAAATGCTTACTAGGAAGGCAGACTTCAGATAGACGCTGCATCTATTTTCAAAGCAGCATCTTGGAAGGGCAGTTGTAATTGATGTCTTTTTTGCTTAACTGTCTGAAACTGGATGGTAGGAAAGCACATAGTGCAAATAGGCTTCAGTGTCAATCTGTTTTCTGCAGTGCATCAGCAGTAGCTGCTAAAGCCCCCTGGAAAGCTGTCAGGCATTCTGCTTGGTACTGTCAGTGTCGTGATGAAGGAGAGCAGTACTGGCTTTTGTTCATGTAGTGCTAAATATAGCTTGTATTAACACAGCTCTATTTTTTGGTGGTGTTCGTCATTTTTTTGTCCTTTTCCAAAAGCAGCACAGTGATCATCAAATTCAGTCAGTCCTCTCTGATTTCTAAATAACTTAAAGAGAGTGAAAATGTTTTTCTTTGCAGTTTAATGCCGAATCAGACTTTATTCCCTGTAGTCAAAGTACAGTGCCAAGATTGATAAATGGTGGAGCTGTTTTGTCATCTGATACAAAACACCAAAAAAGTACAGGATAAGTAATTGGAGATTATGTAGAATTGCCTGTTTGAGAAAGGGATGAATAGGAAAATTTGAACATCTGGGGAAAACAAGAAACTGTGTTAGAATAAACTCTGCCTGTGTTTTACTAGGAAATTCTTGCAGCTCCTCTGTTCCTATCTTCCCCTTTAAAAACTTTAATTGTAATTTCTTATAAAGTATTCTGTTAAAACTGTTTGACAACAAATTTGAGATGGCTCAGCTGCTAGTCATGAGTTTTTGGAAAACATTTATGTGTGGTGAGTATTTGGCAAGGAAATGAAGATCACCTTCCATCTAGCAGTTACGTTGAAAACAGATGAAGAGTTCGTGCAACTGAACAGCGTTAGGGGTTGTTTTTCTGTACCACGTTTATTCTGCCTACCTGCTCTTCCTCTGCACAGCCCATCACCTTCACTTCTGTACAAAGTTAAACTGTGTTTGGAGCTGTCTTCTTATTTAACTGCCTCTAAAAGGATCATGGAGCCAGAGTGAGGAATAAAGCAGTCTGTGGCGCCTCTGAGCTGTCTCGTTCCAGGCGTGAGAGTGACACTGATGCCTGCTGCTTCAAAATTGCTTCTTTCCACTTGGTCCTGATAGTTTGCTATCCTTCATCAGGTTGCCTGTAGGAAACAATAGCTCTGTGACACATAGTGGGATTTTTTTGATGTATTTGGTACAGTTACAGAGCTAATAAATAAAGCCTTTATCTGTGATGGAAATCCTGTGCAACTGCAGTGCAGCTGTGCAGCTCAGGCTCCTGGCAGCCTGGCACATCTGGCCTGGTGGTGCTTGGGGAGCTTTTGTACATGCTGCTGAGCAGATACACAAAAGGCTTTCACTCCTGTTGCTTCAGGGAGCTTATGTGGAGGAGGCAAGCAGTGCCTACAGCCCCAAACTGGGGGTTAAACTTCTAGGTCTGATATGAGGGGTCACCTTGGGATGTGGCACTATTGATGGTAAGGATGGTTGTGTTTCTCCGTGAGTTAATGTTCCTGCAGACTTCCTCAAGGAGTAAATTAGGTGTGCAGAATTTAAGGAAATTAACTTTCTAGCAGGAGCTCAAGGGTGACCTCATCACTCTCTACAACTCCCTGAGAGGAGGTTGAAGCCAGGTGGGGGTCAGTCTTTTCTCCCAGGTAAGAAGTGATAGGACAAGAGGAAATTATCTAATGAGGTGTTAAATTTAATTCCTATATCAAGTGGTAGGTGTGGGATCTTTACCTTTGATACACCACATCATTTCTTTCTTAAAGGCTTTTGCTAGAAATGGCATTTATTCACTGTATTCTCTGTATTCTCTTACCAACATTGTGACTTAAAGTAAATCATTACATAGCCATACAAAGGTGATTGTAAATATGTGTTATCAAAGGAACCTCAAAGTGCTTACTAGACTGGCATGAGTAGCTGTTAGAGTAATCCAGCTTCGAGGAGAGAAAATTGGCATTGAGTTTTCAAGCCGAATTTTCAGAAGAACATGCATATCTAAAATCAATACTCTTTTTTTAGACTATTTTAACAAACTGTTGCCTGACAGTTTAAAATGTCCTAATCACTGGATACAAAGCTGGAGTTTCAGTGGTGAAGTTTCCCACATCCCAGTTTCCAATTTCCCCTTCAGTATCCCTGACACATACTTGTATTTTGTCATCACAGAGCGGTTTCACCTTTCTTTTCCTTACTTTAAAACACGCAGGTTTTAAGTTTGCTGTGGCATCAGTGAGTCGTCTGTTCAGAAGACAAGAATGCTGACCCTCAGTCCTCTACGTTGCTGTGGCTTCCACACTCTTTAGCAGGCATGTTGCCAGCAAGCACTGGTGTTTCTATGGATTTCCATGCCAGATTGCATCTTGATACAAAGAGAGATGTCCCTAACGGTAAAAAATAGTTTGCTGAGCAGATGATTTGAAAGTCAGTCTGAAAGCCAGGTTTGTCATCTGGATTTTTGTGTCAGTAAGTTTTTATGGGTTTTGTTTAAAAACTAGAAGAGATAATTCTGCTTATAGTGCAATTTATGAAATATAACAGCTTTACAGAGGCTACCAAAACCCTACCAAAAGTGTCCTGAATAACAGATGTACTGATACTATCCCTTCCTGCTGCTAAAGTCTTAATCAAAAGCTGAGAGTGCACTTCTGGAGCATGAGGGAAGACAGAAATACAGAGTTAAAGCATTTGAGTCACTAGGGCTGTCACCTTTGATAAGAGCAAGCAGCCATGTTTGGAAAGGAGCTGCACGTAATCACACCTACATCCCTATCTTGCGGAAGAGTCTGAAGGTACCCCTTGAATGAAAAAAGGGAAGGGAAGCCTAGGGTGTGATTTGAACCTGAGGAAAAGACTAATCTCGCTGGTGTGGAGGTTCTGCTATATTAGTTATGGTCTTGTTTCTAACACTTGAAATGTCTTGATTGCAGCTGAAAAATGCTGTGCCAATTACACTGTTCAGTACAGAATTACTGTCCTTTTTTGTTATTTGGGCACCTGGCTTCCATCTTTGACTTGAACCTTGATCTTCACCTCATTTATGCTATGGTTTTTACTACCTTGATTTCAAATCTGTATTGTCAGAAGGCAGTTTAGGTGTAAATGGTGGATTTCTGGTGTGTTTGTGGAAATTACGCATTTCATTTGAAAGAGTTAGGGCAGGTAAACACTTTGCTCCAAGGTGAACTTGAAGTATGGAGTATGTTTTGTGCCAAGGGATGCCTCTGTACAGACATTAGCATATCAAAACTGGAATTAATATGTAGTAATAAACTCCTTCTCGCCTTCTCATGACAGTTGGATTTTTCAAAAACACTTTATTGTACTACTACTTAATTTTTATTTTACATTGATTTATTTTATTAGCTAGTGAAATAACTTGTCTCAAATTGTCAGTGTAATAAATTGGAAAAACAAGTGTTTGCCCACTTGAGATAGTAATAGAGTTAGAAACTTTTAGGTCTTCTCAGCAACTGAAGTAAGTACAGACTTTCTGATAGTGTCCTTAGTCTGCTGTTAGCTGACCTGTTTATCCATTATCATAAACTGGGCAAATTTCGCTGTGCAAAATTCGTGTCAGATTTTATACCAGAACACATTTAAAAGTCTGTTTTCTTTCAATATTTTATCAACAGCTAAGGAGGACTTACAATGTGACAATGAATCGTTTATGTGACTGATTTTTAATGCTGACCTGAAAAAATCTTTATCTTTGGATTTTTTTTACCTTACTCTCAGATGTCTTTCTGATTACTTTCAACTACTGCATCTCTCAAATCAATTTGGATTCAGTGTTGGGGACTCAGCTTAAATAATTTACTTCTGAGTGAAAATGTGTGTCTGAAACAAGAAGTAGCTTATGCTGAAAGTCTGTATAATGTTTTGCTTAGCACTTGAAATCGAGCATTTTTGAAAATTCTATACTGATTTTTTTCTTCTCCTGCAAAAATGCATGTTCTTGTCCCAGAAAAAGAAAATATAAGAAAACAAAATAATTAATGTATAATGTACAGAGTAGTACATGTGTAAAAAATTCTTCAAGCTAAAAAGTATTCTGTTCAAAAATCCAATTCAAAATATTGTCTGCTGCTGTTTCTATATAGCATATGAATGGCTTTTGTATTGTCTTTCCTCAACCCACACCCCTCACCTGGTAACTTTCACCTTCTGTCAGAAGAATCAGTCTTGTTGAGTGGGGAACTGGGAATGAGGGATTTGGGACTTCTTGGTAAAGAAACAGATTATGTCATTTAGGAGGAGCTAAAATGCTCTCAAAAGTTACTGCATGCAAGTAAGTGAGTGAGTGTTGTATTTGGAAAAACTTCTGATAAGTGCTATAATTCGTAAATCTTTTAATCAACTGTTTTTACATTACCAGAAAGTTCAGTGGTGTGTCCTTAATAAGCATGAGTGTGTTTATTAAAAAGTTTCCTTTTACTAGTCTACAACTTCTTTTTTTTTTTACGGGTTTATAAAGTTCACTAATGTGCAAGTTTTGTAGTTGAACCAGACAAAATACAAAGATGTTAATGGACAGTCTCTTACCTCCAGTTTGTAGTTGCTTCATGCCCACTGTATTAAAGTGAAACATTAAAATGTATTCTTCCTATAATTAATATTAATTGCAAATGATAAGATTATATAAAATTTTGATAGCACAGTACTTTTCTTAGCTTGTAATTGAACTAGTGTTCAAAATAGTTTTTCTTTATAGAAACTTACTGTTAAAGTAAAAGCAAGCAAAAAGCATGTATGTTGTACTACCAATAAAAATCATTGCAACGTTCCTGCAAACATACCTGTGTGCTTATGATTTGGTGATTATGCAGCTTGGCTCATGATCAGGTTTCCAGTGCATGTGCCCCTGAGTGAGCCTTCTCACGAGCATTGCAACTCCGTTCACAGGACTGGACTTGCACTCATGTGTACAAACCCTGTCTCTGCTCATAGGCTGTATTTTTAAGAGTATTCGTTACTCAAGATGGTTATTGCCTTGAAGAATCTGGCATAAAGCAACTGTGACCTTTTATGAAACTTGTCTTGCTGGTATTTTGCAGACAGCTTGGATTTCCTTTAGTTTGAATAGCAGACTGTTGGTCTTACACACTTGCTTTTTTTGGATAACTGAAAACCTTGCTCCAAAACTGCATCTTATCTATGAATAAGAAATATTTGTGTCATGCATCATATTTTCTTGTATGTCAGAGCAATGAGTCCATGGGCTGCAGTAGCTCTGATATCCTTTCATAGATTGTGATAATGTTTTTATTTTTATTTTTCTAAAAGGCACTTGATTGCCCTTAATCTTGATAAGATTTGTTCCTGTCATCTTTTGACAAGCCCAGAACATGGTGGATCTCCTTGCTTCTTTTGTAGGACTTGTAACTGGAAGTGCTTGTTTTGTTCCCTGTGTTCTATTTTGGCTAGGAATTAATGTATTGGCCAAGTAGTAACAAGCTTTTTGTTACTGCTTAAAAAATTGTTGTAGTAGCAAAACAGCCTGGTACTGGGTACAATAAAATATTTTTAAAATCTTGGGTTCAAGGTGTTGATTGGGGGAGTTTTTTGTTGTTGTTTGGTTGGTTTTGGTTTTGTATTTTTAAAATTATTGCTATTCTTGAGAGAATTGTAGAATACCAGATTGGGAGGCAACCTTCAGGATCATCTCATCCAGTCTTTCCTGTCTAAAGCATGGTCTAAACAAGATCCACCAGCACCTTGTCCAGATGGATCTTAAAAGTGTCCAACATTGGGAAATCCACCACTTCCCAGGGGTGATTATTTCAAGGGCTGATGGTTCTTACGGTAAAAATATTCCTTTGCTGTCTAACTGGAATCTCCCCAGGAATAGTTTATACCCATTACCCCTTGTGTTTTCTGTGTGACTCCTTGTATAAAAAGGACTCTCCTTCTTTGTAGCCACCAGAACATGGTGATAACATCTCCCACAAACATTATTTTCTTGAGGCTGAACAAGCCTAGTCCCTGCAATTGCTCCCCAGGGCTGTTTCAATCCCCTGCAGTCGCTCCTGCAATTCCCCTGATCCCGGGAACCTCACCCCAGTGTTCCAAGGGTTTCACTTTGTGTCCTGTCCCAGGAAAGGCCAATCTTTGGAGACACACCTCTTTCTTTTTTACCCTGAGAGGTAAGGTTGTGGTTTATCCGTTTGGATTTCATGGTTATCATTAAATAAATAGTTGAATATTGTTAAGAAAACTAGCAGAAAAATTGGTAAAAGATCCTGTAAATGTGTCTTGCAGCTTGTATTCTACATTTGCTTAGTGACAAAGGGCAGCCAGATATGTCCAGTTACAAGAGTGGGCTGTTCTGGAGGCAGGTGCAATAGGCAAATGAAGGTGCATCACAAAAGTTCACGGCAGCCTGTAAGCTGTATTGTTCAGGTTGTTTATTGCTGTGTTACATGCTTATATTACATATAAAACATGTACTCGCTAAAGAGAATGGTATTAGGGAAAAAGCGGTAGGGTTTTTGATCTGGCCTGTAGTTAAAATGGTCTTTGTTCAGTTTGTTGCCGTTGTCTGTGAAACTGTCCCATCCCCTCCTCCAATAGTGGATCAATTCCCAATAAATTCTGTGTTTGCAAGGCCTTCCTGGCTCTCTTTGTTCTTTAATAGGAGGTGTTACTTGACAAACGTTTCCCAGAAAAGTGGCATGCTGGCATGCACAAGGTGCTTAACGACAGACAAGTTACCAAGGAAAACAGTCTTTCTAGTTGCTGCCTTTTCAGCTAATCAAAATAATCACTTGACAGATGGAATAGCACGGGAGAGAGATTGCATTCTGAAAAAGAAAGGCAAAATACATAAAATAATTAGTAGGCATTTTATTTTCCAAATTAAAAAAAAAAATTGATTAGACTTTTCCTTTAAATATCTACCTACATGTTTACTTTGTTGTATTGAGTGTGGGGAGGTAGGGGTGAATCACTTGCAACACCAATATAGAGTCTGTAAGAGTGGGCATAAGCAATAAGACAAACATTGAGTCAAAGAACTGAGTCATTTGGCAGCTGGGATTAAACCACAGCAAAATTGCAGAGATTCCATTACAGCTCTTGAATTACCTTTCATTTCCTTCTCTGTAGTGGAATTCAAGAGTCAAAAGGTCAGTGGAATTCACAGTTACTCAGCTTAGGAAAAGTAAGCAAGTTTTTTCTTTTTTCTCCTAAGTGAGATTTCTGGTACATCTTAAATTCATCTCAATTTTCAGTGAGCAGTGATTATACTTTGAAGGCTAAAAAATCCAGATTGGGTTCTAGCATGTTCCAGTTTCTCTTGCCAGGTGTCTGTAGACAAGACAGGGCAACTCAGCAAGGCAACTTCTGTCGTAAAATGCAGAGCTTAAATTTTTTGCTTTCTGATATACAGGCTCAGAAAGCATTAAACCAGACTTCTTAGGTTCTGTCCAAACTACGTAATCCAGAAATGCTTTTCAGCTGAATTAATTTCAGCAAATTAGCTAAGGACAAGCTAAGTCCTAAGCTTCTTCCTCATCCTGAAATCATGGCCATCATGCAGGAGTCAGAAAACATAAAGCTTGAGAATTTTGGTATAGGAAGGGCAGTATGATGACTAATTTTATACCCACATCTGTCAGAGTTTTGTGGAAAACAGCAATAAACCAGTATCAAGCAAAGATGTTGCCATTGCTTCCTGTATTATGGTTCTCATACACTCTGTGCAAGATTCTATTTAAAACCCAAAAAGACCCTTACGAGACACAAACTTCAAAAAAAATTGCAAAGAAACTGAATATATTTGTATGTGTGTGTATGTATATATATATTTATGTGTGTATGTGTGTGTGTTATATCCCAACTAAGTTGTAGGGGATACTGGCCTGAAAAGATGTGGGTGAAGTGTACTGATGTGCTAGGGATGAGAACAGATGATCTTGTAAATCTTTCTCACCTGCCTTGGCAGCCCCATACAAGATGCATGTGTTTTTATGTAGCTTTAAATTATCTTATGAACATCAAAACCAAATCAAGCTGACATGAAATTTGATTCTACCCAGTTTTGCGGAACTTTTGTGTACAGGAAAACTTCTAAAAACTTCATTGTTGTTCATTGCTTTTATTGGTGGAATGAACTTGTGTGTGTGTGTATACAAAACCTGAATTGTAAGTATATGGGAAATCTAGTCAGTTTTTAGTGTTGAACAAGAGTGCACAGCCCAGCTGTGTGTGTGATGTGGTTTTGTTCTATCCGCTTGCTGCAGTTCTGTGTTCCTAAATGCATGCAGTTGTCTGTCATACAACAAGACCTTGTTTCTTAGCATTTATCCATTAAGATTTGAAATTAGATATTTATGATTTTTTTAATGGTTCATAATTTGAATGAATCCATGCATATCAACAGATTTGTTATAAAAATGTCTTTATTTTTGCTATAAGGAAACTGGTACACTTTTAAAGTTGTGGAGGTTTTCTTCAAGAAAGTACTCCAAATTTTTCAGTCTAATAGTGTCAGGTCTTTAAAAGACAAAGTGTATCTTTAATTTTGGCACTTGTAAGGACCTTCTCTTGTATCATGAAAGATTTACTTCAGTAGAAGGCTCTCTTTCCTTCTTTTATGTTCAAAGGTATCTGATTTCTGTTCATTTCATTCAAGGATAGGTCTGCTTTTAAAGTCTGCTGTGAGTAATGCTGATAGTAATGTATTGGCTTTAGTGAAGGTAATCTAAATTTAAGGTAACTTGAAATCTTTGAAATTACTGAACAGGCTCTGGGAGAGAGAAAATATGTATGACTCACAGCTCTGGGAGAGAGAAAATGTATATGACTCATGGCTGTTGACAAAACTTTTTTTGTTGGTTTTTTTTTTTTATGCCAGGCAAGATTTTTCAGAATGAATAAAACCCAGTGTTACTGAGAAACAGGAGTAACCAGTATGTCAGTAAGCTTTTATAATTGCACTTGCCACTGGTCTCACAAGTATGTGAGAACTACTTGCTTAAATAGTTTTATCATTTTAGTAGTTTTGTTATGCTGAGGGAGAAGTACTGCAGCTTTTACATACATTTTCCTGTCTCTCATACATACCTTTGACTAAACAATTAAAGGAAGTGAAAGCAATGTGGAGTAAAGATGTTCTTCCTCAGAAGGCAAATGTTGACGTTGCATGAGACAAAATAGACAATAGAGTTATTCCCCAGTCTTGGACTTAAAGATTTTTCTACCCCTGCAGTTTATGGAAAAGGGGGTTAAACATAATTTGAATCACCTATGTTTTGAAAACAAGTAATTTATATACAGTTTAAATTTTTTGAATTCCAGTATCCAGAAGGAATAAGTTATCTTGCACAACCTCGCATAGTTCCAATTTCATTTACTTTTCTCCTACAAGTATAATATTTTTGGCAGTAAAACCGTTTTTTTGGGGATTGAGTCTAAAATTGGGGAGAAGTATCCTACTCTTTTTCATATATCATATTTCCAGTCCTAGTGGCACACAGCTGAACAGCATTTTCCAGGGAAGAACACTTGATTCACTTTACTCTGGAGATGAAGAAGCTTGAGAATCCCCCTTCATAGTCCAGGAACCAGGGTAAAAGACATTTCTGCAAGGAAGTCTTATCAGGAGCTAGATAGGAGTTGTAGAGGACACGGAACATATCAACAGTAGTTTAGATATTAATGCTGATTATTTGTTTTCCCCTTCATGCTTATTTCTCTTTTGTCTGGTTTTGTGTTACGGAGATAGCAAATAAACAAAACTAATTGTGGTTTAATGCTGGTGGACATCTCAGCACCACATAAATCCTCTCTCACTGGCCCCCAGTGGGTTGGGCAAGACAGTCATAAGAAAATAAGGGTTGAGATAAAGACAGTTTAATAGGGACAGTAAAAGCCGCATGCACAAAGTAAAAGAAGGAATTCATTTTGTCATTCCCATCAGCAGGTGTTCAGTCACCTGCAGGAAGGTGGGCTCCCTCACACGTAGTGGCTCCTTGGGAAGACAAATGCCACCACTACCCCCAGTCCTCCTTTATGGGATGGGATATCCTTTTGGTCAGTTAGGGTCAGCTGTCCTGACTGTCCCCTCCCAGCCTCCCCGTGGTAGAGTGGTGTGAGAGGCAGGGAGGGCCTTGGCTCTGCGTGATCACTGCTCAGCAACAGCTAAAACAGCCATGGGTTTTCAACGCGGGTTTGGTCACAAATCCAAAGCATACCTCATATAAGCTACTCTGAAGAAAATTAACTCTATCCCAGCCACAATCAATGCAAACTGCCCACACACACGCATCCTATCCCCAATTCCATACTCTTCTCATCATGCTCAGGTTCCATGTTATCCAATATATCCTCATTATCTGTACCACCCACACACCACCTCCTGTTTAACGTTGCAATGGACTCCTCCCCTTGTCCCTGCTCCCATGGGAGGTCTCTCCCGTGGGATATAGTCCTTCCAGAACTGATGGGAGTTCTCTCCTTAGGGTCGTCCTTCTGGATCAGACTCCCCTGTGAGCCTCTGCAGGGCCACTGCTCCTGCATGGGTGTCATGAATGGGTGATTCAGACTGCTTAGTGAACCACTGTCAAAGGTTTTAGCAAAAGTGGCATTAATACAATGTTGTACAGCTGTGGCTTACAGTTTTGGTGGCAGAGTTCACTCTGTTACTGTATGACATAATCATTGGAGCAATGATTCAAAGTTACCAAGGTACAAATCAAAGTAACCATTCTACCAGGGCTGTGTGCAACATCACTCCCTTAACAAAGAGCTACCTTTGGTAAAAAGGTCTGTCTGCCTCAAGGAGCAACCTTGAGAGACAGCCCAGCTCCAGGGGAGATCACCGCCACACAGCCACACTGCCTGGCAGGGAGACCTCAAAGAAGGCTCTCTTATGCTGTCATATTTATGGAATAATGTGGTTTGCTCATAGTCAAATTGCATACAGTGGGAAAAGTGGTCATGAGACTCCTTGTGCCCCTTTCTTTGTTCCTTGACAAATGATTCTTGGAAAAGCCACTCGCTATTCATTTTTTACTCGCATGATCAGTGTTCCAAGCTCATGAGCATGGTTGCTCACTGGGTCACTCTGCTCCTTTGTGGGTTTTCAGAGAACGGATAAAACTGGAGTTCTTGGGCCATCAATGGCTCAAATCTTTCTCTCCTTGGGAACCTGTGCCAGACATCTGCTCGTTTGGCTAAGGGTACACATGGGTCCATCACAGTGGGTACCTCTCCACTGGCCACAGCTCCTGCCAGGAGCCTGCTCTGGTGTGGGGTCTCCATAGGCTGAAGCTCCTTTAGAGCACATTCACCTGCTCTGGTGTGGAGTCCCCTCTCCTGAATTCTGCCATGGGGTTGGACATTTTGTACAAAGTAATGGAGCATAGTACATTCTCAGCATTTCTTTCTTACATTGGTTTTGGTTGTGGTTTTTCTTTCTTTTACTTTTCCTTTCCCATAGTGTGCATAGTTTTTCTTCCATTTTCTCCTGTGAGCTCCTTTTCTCATACGTAATGGTGCCTTCTAGCAAGGAGACTTGGGCTTTTTCTTGATTATCCATCCACGTCCTAGTATATACACTATTACTGTACTCCACCTATGTATAGAGAGAGACTTTATAGAAAAATCTAATGCCAGTATAGTCACAGGCAACTGTTTTGTACTTACCTTTTTACTTTTTAAAAATTCCATATAATGTTCAGACTTATTCTGCTGAAATACTCATCTGCTGAAATGTTCGGTTACCTTAGTATTATTATTATTATATTTTGTGAGATTGAAAATCTGTTTCTCTAGAAGTTCTAGATTTCTAGCATTATTTTGATGTTTACAGAATTCTTTCATTTTCATGGATACTAGTTTTGAAAACAATGCATTTAACTAGAAAAGAGTTTGTCATTAAAAGGCCTGTAATAGATAAGGATTCATTTATCTGCTTTTATTATGGATCTTATGTTGCTCAATTGTTAATGAACACTAAATTGGGATTGGATTCATTGGCTTGGTTTTCATCTTCCCCTCTCCTCATTATCTTTTTCCTTAATTAAGATGTGTTGTTTTCTGTGCCATTTGGAACAAAGAAAGGCTACAACATTATTTTGTAATGAATCCTAACAAACTTCTTTTGAATTATTTTCATTAATTGAAGTTGCTTGAGATTTTTTTGAAGCTACAATGCTGTAAGTCTCTGTTTAACAATGTCAGTTATGGATATGTGGGAAGATGCTCCAGATTTTTGCCTGGAATGACTTATAAGAGGCATACAAGTCAAGGCGTTAAAAAAAAAAAGTTCTTCATTTTTCTTATTTTTCTTTCTAGTAGTCATACTTTTGTAACTTAATAAGGCTTATTGAGGTGGATTTTTGCAGGGTGTGTGTGTGTGTCTGGAGTGGGGCAGGTGTTGCCTTGAATATTTGGGTTGACAGGTCTGGTGCCTGGAGCACCTCCTGCACGTCCTTGCTCAATGACTTTGGGATCTGCAGAGTTGTTTCGCTCAGTTATTCTCACCCCTCTCAGTTGCTGTGCAGTGTTTTTTACCCTTTCCTAAACATTTTATAGCCAGCAGTGTGGCTGATGGGCTCAGCCGTGGGCAGCAGCAGGTCCATCTTGGAGCTGGCTGGAGCTGGCTCTGTCTGACATGGGAGCAGCTTCTGGAATCTCTCACAGAAGCCACCCCTGCAGCTCAGCCCACCCCAATTTGATGTCCTTAGCGAAGGAACATGCAGTGAATTTAATTCACGGTTCATATGTAATTCGTAATTGAACTTAAGTATTTGAAATGATCTCTCGTGTTCTCGCCTTGGAGCCTAATCCTAACTCTGTAAAACATTCTCCCTTTAATATTTTGTATTTTTGCATAACAAAGGGAAAACAAAGGGCACTTCAGTGAACTTCTATTCTTATTACATTGTGCTACTGATAGTGATCTGGATATTAAATGAAAGCAGAGGCTTCTTATGTGTTTTCCCTTTTAAGCAAGTAATTAGTACCATCCAGCTTGTTCATTTTTTCATTTTATTAAATTAGCAGTTTGCTAAGATGTTGTCTTTCTATAAAAAGTGTTGATCTTCCTTGACAAGAGAATTTTGCCTGTTTTGATACCTGGTCAAAGCAGAAGGATTAGAAGGTGATATATTGTGAATAAAATGCTTTTCAAATGCTATTAAAATGCAGAGTGGGAGAACCAAGACATGCTGTCTTGTCTTCAGGCTTCTGAAAAATGTCTGTGACTCCCAAGAGAAGAGGAGGTTTTGCATTATACTGTTTTAATAGGGAGTGTTTCAAGCCATTTCATGAGCTTATGTTTCAAGCTGTAAAAGTGAATTTCTGCTTGAAGTCTCCTAACTTTTTGCTAATGCAAGCACAATTTTATTAATATGAACAGGAAATAAATTTTTTTGTGGTTTGCTTATATATTTCTGCTCTATCAAAAAAAAGTACAATTCTTCATTTTTAAACAAGTTTATACCTAATAGCTTACAGTATGGTGATGGAGAAAATGAGTAAAAACCCTTATCTTGAATTGTATATCATGTTTTGAAAAATCTTAGCTTAGAATTCTGAAACTGATGTTAGTTTCCAGAATGTTCAAGAACATTAGTTTTATTTGAGTCTGAAACACTCTGGCATGTGTCTGTAGATTATGTAGTATTAAATTTCCTTATTTTTGGGGTGTTTCTTTGTCTCACACCTAAGTGTGCATTGTTTTGTGCAGTGGCATTTCTCATACTTACTTTAGGAAAGGGAGGAAAATGTGACTGAAGAGGTAGTCCCAGGACACCTCTACTTGTTGGCAAATAACCAAGTCTTTAGCAAAGGCTGCTCAGTGAGATCACATTGTGAAGCAGCAGTTAAATCTTTTCTGCATGTTTTTTTTCTTACACATTTTTTTCTGTTTCCGCTGAGTTTTCACACAATGTTAGAAAATCAACAATTCTGGAATTTGATCTAACAAAATCAAGTCTGCTTAAACCTTAAAGTTTGCCCCTTTCAGTCATCTTGGAGATGCTGAGGACGGCAGCTGTGTGCAGAGCTTGGAGCCTGGGATGACAGCAATTCTGACGCCTTGAGTTGTATTTTTGCTTTCCTTGATTCTTCTGTGGTTTTTTTATGCTTTTCCTAATGCTTACAAAAAAATTCTGAGGCTCATTTTAAGTTCTATATAAATTTTTGCCTACTTTCCGTGGAAATAATGCCCCTGTTTTTTCTTTTCATAAATAATCAGTTTCCTTACGTATTTTTGTTTGTGATTTTCATGACTATTGCTGTATGAGTTGCCTGCTAAATACAATTGAATATTTCCTTTATTGTTTAATGAACAGCGTTTGCTTTTGGCTTGGGGCAATAGGATTTATGATATCTTTGCAATTTTCTGTCTTCACAGCAGTTAGGAAACTGCTAGTTGTGAATATGTTGGTCTCCAAAAGGGAAAAGCTGAGTGTAAATGACAGTTCTTCATCCTATATTTCTTTGCTGTGTAAAACTTCAATTAGTTAAAAACACCCCTCTGTCTAGTAGGTAGAACTCACCATACTTATTGAATTGACAGAGCGTTTGAAGCGTTTTGCTTTATTGATTTTTCTTGCTACAGATAGTCTATCTTAAGATAGTAAAGAGAACTTAGTTTCCCAGTAGAAAACCCATTAAAAATGCTTACCAGGTAATCAGAATCTCTCAAAATAAACTTAGATGCAGGTAGTCAGGTTTTTTCTATGCATTTTGTTACCCTTACAAACCATCCTTTCATGCAGAGCTTAATATTAATTTTACCATTAATAATAAATGTATAATTAATAATAAATATAAATATATGCATATATAATAATTAATAATTAATTTTATACTTCTAGTTAAACAGGAAAGATATACACATTGTCTAATTTCAATATATTTGGAAAGCATTCAAAGAATAAATCCTGTTAGAGTTAATTCAATTTCACTGATATAATACATACAAAAAAATTCAAGTCACAGTCCTTTATTAAATGTATAGATACTGTTCTTTCTCCGATGGAGTGGGCAATAGGTTTCTCCATGAAATATTTCTTTCAAAAGTAGGTATCATACTTATGCTCTGCAGAGAAGGTTCATAAAAACATTAAGAACAATCATATTTCTCTTGTTTTATTATTCCTTTGGTAATCATATCTGAAAAAAAACTTTGTAGCAGAAGATAAGAATTTGCAAAATACGAATTAAATGAAGAGGCAAGCTATATTTGAAAAGTTACCATTTTTATTTTTAAAAGGGTCTTTTTAATATTACATCACATCCAGTGTTGATTGCTGCCCAGGTTAGGGGATCCTTTGCAGCCCTAGCTGTATGCTCACACCTATTCTGTTGTGATAGAAGGCCAGCAGTCGCCTGCTGGCACACTGACCACTTGAAGTAATGGAAAATTAATACCCTGCTGACGTGGGCAGCGGGGAGGGCATCATCTTCCTGTACAAATGCAGAGCAAGAGGAGGAGGAAAATACAGGGTAGCCAGTAGTTACAATGGATAATTGGAGGTCCTTTTCCACTGGACAGTTTTGCACTGCAGGGGTTTGTTGTGACCCCAGGGTGGGACCCGACACTTGGCTTCTTGATCTTCATCCAGATGGCCTCAGCCCTTTGGTCCCGTCTGCCCAGATCCCTCTGCAGAGCCTTCCTGCCCTCCGGCAGGTCAACACTCCCACCCAGCTTGGTGTCACCCACAAACTTACTGAGGGGGCATTCAATCCCTTGGCCCAGATCACTGATAAAGATATTGATCGAGTCTGCACCTGGCTTCATCCTCTTTGCAGTTTCCCTTCAGGTATTTCTATACCTTGATGAGATTTTCCTGAGCCTTCTCTTCTCAGGGCGGAACAGTCCCTGTTCTCACTCTGCCCTGGCAGGAGGGATGCTCCAGTGTCTTCAGCATCTTCATGGGTACTTGCATGGACTCTTTCTGGTGTGTCCATGTCTCTCACACGCTGGGGAGCCCAGCACTGGACACAGCACTCCAGGAGTGAGCTCACCTGCACTGGGTAGAGGGGAAGGATCCCCTCTGTGACCTGCTGGCCGTGCTTTGGCACGTGCAGATGAAGGTACCATTAGTCTTTTCTGGTGGCTTGGCCTTGTCTAAATGCCAGGTGCCCACCCATACTGCTCAGTCACTCCCTTCCTGAGCTGGGCAGGGCAGGCAAAATTTAATGAGAGGCTCATGGGTCAAGGTAAGGACATTTCTCCTGCCTGTCGAGGTCCTTCTGGATGGCAGTGCAACCCTCTAGCATATCAATCACTTGTCCCAGTCTGGTGTCATCTGCATTATAGATTAAACATCTCTGTTTCTGACAACTGCTCTCCCAACCCTTAGATAGCTGTTTTGTGAGATGTTTTTTATTGATATTGAGGATCAAGAGGTTTTCTGATTTGACAGCTCCTTGCCAAATGTTTTTCTGTGCATCTTTGATCAAAGTGTCCTAAGTGGCTGCATTTAGTGCTTTAATTAATCCCTAAAATGATCCACAACATATTGATTATCCTGTGTTACTAGAAGCAAAGTATTCCAAGTTGGAGGCCTGGCTGCAGATAATTTGTTGGACTGGCTATTGTTTGTATACCCAGTTGTTGCCTAAGCTTAAAGTTTTGCCTAAAACAAAATGTGGAGCCTGCTCTAGATGAAGACGGAATTCAAGGAATGCTTGTTCATTTCCATTATTTCAATGCCTAAGAAACAAGAAAAGAGACTGAACTATGAGAATTACCATCTGTGATAGACTTGGATGTTAATCCCCATAAATTTTGATCATCAAATTTCTCTTTCCCTTGAAGGCAGTGGTGGTTGAAGGTGTGGTTTCTGCTCCTGGCTTGTTCTCTTGGTACTGTATATGAAACATTCTGGTGAATAAATGGAAAATGTGAAATTACTATAATGTGCTTTATGAACTTGTGGTTAATACAGAGCTTTCTTTTTCTGTAGTTGATTTTTGGAAATTAACTGCTATTCTTTTAAAAGGCACACATTTATTTTGTTGTTGTGGATTGACCCTGGCCAGATGCCAGGCACCCAAGGAAAGCCACTCACTCACGCCCCCTGCAACTGGACAGAAGGGAGTAAATTTAACAAAGGGTTCATGAGTTGAGATAATGACCAGGAGAGATCACTCACCAAATACCATCACAGGCAAAACAGGCTCAACTTAAAGATATGAAGTGAATTTATTACACTAACAGAATCAGAGCAGGATAATGAGAAGCAAAAACACCTTCCCCACTCCCTCCTTCCCAGTTCTACCTCCTACCCCTGCGGCACAGGGAGACAGGGAATGGGGTTTTGGTCAGTCAATCACCCATGGCTCTTTCTGCTGCCCAGGGAGAGGAGACATTCCCCTGCTGCACTGTGGGGTCCCACCCCACTGGAGACAGTGCTCCAGGAACCACTCTGATGTGAGTCCATCTCACCAGCAGCAGCTCCCTGTGAAGTGCTGCAGCGTGAGTCCATCCCACGGGCAGCAGCCCCCTCAAGCTGCTGCGGCGGGGGTCACTGCTCCACGGGGTCAGTCCTCCAAGGACAGGCTGCTCCAGCCTGGGAGCAGGGCCCCTCTCTCCACGGGTCTCCCACAGGATCACAGCCTCCTCCCAGGTATCCCCCTGCTCCGGCGTGGGCTCCTCCATGGGCTGCAGGTGGATCTCTGCACCCCGTGGGCCTCCAGGGGCTGCAGGGGCACAGCTGCCTCACCACGGCCTTCACCACGGGCCGCAGGGGAATCTCGGCTCCGGCGCCTGGAGCAGCTCCTGCCCCTCCTTCTGCGCTGACCTTGGTGTCTGCAGAGTTGTTCCTCTCACATATTCTCACACCGCTCTGCTCTGGCTGGAATTAAAACTGCACCACCAGTATTGTTTTGATTTTCTTCTTAAATCTGTTATCACAGAGGGGTTACCACCATTTCTAATTGGCCCAGCCTTGTCCAGCAGCACGTCCATCTTTGCAGCCAGCCAGGGATTGACTTTGCTGGGCACGGTGGAAGCCTCAAGCAGCTTCTCACAGAAGCCACCCCTCTAGCACCCCCCTCTACCCCCAAAAAAACCAGGCCTTGCAAAACCGATACATTTGTAGAATATCGCATTGATATATTGTTACTCCGTTTTGCATTCTATTTTGAATTCCAGCTTCTTGACTCCCCACCTCTCCTCCCCCACCCCCTGTGCTAATTGCTATTGCCTGTTTTTGTTTTTCTTTACTCCCTTGTTTTTTGCTATGCTTGGGTGTGGCATGTGGGGTAAAATAACATGCTTGCAATTGCCCAACCTAATTTTCATCTCCCTTTCTCTCTTTTCACTTTAGTCTTTGTCATTAATTATGTCTCTTTACTTCGCTACTTCTGTTCCCTTGGGATCTCTTACCCCAAATTGAAAGCATAACAGTGGTATCTAGATGCCCACATAGTGAACTAAGTAACTATGTAATCTTGTTATTGGATCTCTCATCATCACTTCTTTCCCTCATCTCATATTTTTCTGTATTGCATCATACCTAAAATTACATGGATATCATTTCAGGATAGTGCTGCCCTTTTTTTTTGTCTCCATTTCTTCCAAATGTAAAATGTAGTTGTAAAGGGGTCTAATTTGAAGTACCATGTGCATTAAACTTCCATCCATTTCATACTCATCCAGCTGATAAACCATAAGAAGCGCTTGGGGGTGAAATTGGGCCATTTTTAAGTAGAATATACAGATGCTAGGCATATGTGTATTTATCTCACTACAGATGTAATTTCATTGCTTTTTTAGATAATTCCAGATTATTACTTTTCCCCTGCCTCCTACGGTCAGCATTCTAAAAGCTATGAATCGTCACATATTCTCCTAACATTAAGTTGTGTTCTGGTGATTTTTGCTATTACTATGCTTAACTCTGTAGTGAGAATTGAAAGCTGCTATAAAGAAGCCCTTGTATTTCATACGAGGAGGTACTGTTGATCTGCTTTCTCAGTTCCTTTCTTTCATTTCTTTTATATAAAATAAATTCCCTTTATTAAACTGTCTGTAGATATGTGTAACTTGCTCAGACTTATTGAAGCTGGCAAAAATGAATATTTGTTTTTATTTCTAGTTACTGGAAAATACCTTTTCATATAAAAAAAAAATAGAATGTTGTAATTCTGTGTATGTTAAAACTCATTGTATTCTTCCTGCCTCTGTTCTTCAGATTTCTTGCTTTTTAAGTGTACTTGCAGTATAGCCTGGAAGAAAAGGACACAATTTCTTGGGTACTACAAATAAAATAAGGTAGTAAAACTTCTTGTCAGGTGGTTTACAAAGACACTGAACAATCACTGTTGCGCAGTTATTCCTTAAAAAGTAGTGAAGCATATCAACATGTCACACTTGCTTTTTTTTTTGTTGTTGTTGTTTATTTTTAAATTATTTTTGGTCTTCATCATAGCACAGTTCTTTTCATGTTTTGCAGCTTTATATAGTTCACTAGTGAAAATGATTTAGATCACAGAAGTGGAGACATGAAAATTTGCATTAAAAAAGAAATTAAGATTGTATCATTGTTTGCATGAATGGTTTTGGACGGTCTTGGCATATTTTTGGCAAGATGAAAGCTTAATATGTGTCTATTTTTAGTTGTTTGTGACTAAATCTTTTATGCCATCCCTTCCCTCAGTGAATAAAATTTGCAAGTTTAATGTTGATTAATGTAATCAGATTTTTAAACCTTGCAAGCAGTTCAATGCAAATCTAGCGTAGCTGCTTAATGACAGGCAATGTCTGTTTAGCTAGCATGGCTTTTTAGTCTGTGCTTAAGCACTTTTGATTTATAAGAAACCTTTCTGGTACATGTGCCCTGAGATGGGAGTGATTTTTCATTAAATACATGGACTTTCATTGGTTTCATGTCAGGATCCTTCTTTTCTCTTTCATCCTTATAAAGGTATTTTGACTATGTCTTCCAGGAGCTGGAAGATATTTGGATTTGGGTGGGTTTTTTCTTATTAGTGTTTATCTAAGAAGAATTACTACATAATATGTGTTAAAGATTTTGATTATGACTTGAAATTTTCCTTCTAGCAAAACGGAATTCTCAAAAAAAACCCAAAAAACCAAACCAAAACAAACAAACAAAAAAACCCAACAACAACAACAAAAAACCCAGACAAAACCCAAATGTATATGTCTTCAGTAAGACATATTGTGATTTTCTAGCATAATTAAAGAACGCTAAAATTTTGGAATTAAATATTGTGACAACTAAAATGGGGAAATAAGAGCAGTTGAAGGTATACAGGAGGGATAGTAATGGTTTACACTGATACACCCTCAACATATGAAAGGAAAGAAGACTACTCAACTAATGTAAATCAGTCTGATCTCGATAATTCTTGTTCGTGTATTCCCCAAAACAATTTTTAAGAATCTGAATTGTGAAATGGATATAGAAAGTGACTAAAGTATATAAGAAAAAGATACCTTAATGATGAAATGGTTTATTACAGGTTGAATTAAAAGTGAGATATTCTCCCAGATTGCAGTATGTGCAGATACATTTGGTGATAGTTAATAAAATTTGCAAACCTTGATCCTTGCTGTGTCAGTGTTGGCGCTTTTTTTTTTATTCTTCTTGTAGAACACATTTCACTAGTTTTTGCATATGTGGAATACTCTGTGCTTTGCATTTTACATATTGAGGAGGTTTTTATATTTCTTTCTATCATGTAAAATATGTTTGAGAATTTGTATATCAAAATGAAATGTGTCTATTTCTGATCCTATGTGCAGGGGAGGGAAGGAAAAGGAGGAATCAACAGAACCAATGCAACCTTTACTGGGTTGGGCTAAAGCTTACGAAAGAACTTACTAATGTATTAAAATGCCTCAACAGGGACTTGCTGAGAACTAATGCTCTAAAGTGTTAGTCATCCTTTATCTCCTTCTATTTATACAGGTTCTGAAGAATGACTGATGCTGGTTTCTGTGATGCCACTTGAAGTCTCCGGCACTGTGGATTGATAAGTAACGTGCAGATTTAACTGCACAACCTAGGCAGAAGGCATCAGGAGTGCTACTTCTTTTCAGCTCCTTAAGTGGACAGAAGTACAGTGTCATCCATCTGCAGGGGAAGATTCTTCAACAGCTTTTTATAGCTAATAATAAAGACAACATAGTATCATCCACCTTCCTGATTTACAGTGCATTGCCTTCCAAGACAGATGGTCTGTCAGAAGCTGGAGGATGCCCGCAGAGCACATAATAATGAAGTAGTGAAATGATACTGCTGCTGCTGCCACCTAATTGTCAGGATCACAGCTGATAGAACTGCACTGCCCTTTTTCTGCTCGCTTAATCAGGCCAGAAACAGCAGGGTGGACATGGCTGGCCTCGTTAACAACCTGCTAATACTGCTTCTTCTGTTTCAAAACATCTGCTTGGGTTTCAGAAGCCCACTTTCAGTCTTCAAGAGGTGGGTTATGCAGGAAAATATTATGTGTTGAATGCATGCAGTCACGATACTACAAAAGTGTGAAAAAGCATGTCCTAGTTAAAAATGTGTTAGGTTATTTGTTCAGGTTTGATCATTGCCATGAATTGGCTGTCTGCACTTTTGAAATGGCATTCTTGTCATATTGACAATAAACTCATGTTTTATCTATAGGTGGCTCATTAAAGGTGAGTTTAGAATGATAAAACAGCAATTAATAAAACCTTTCTAGAAATAACACTACAGCTGTATTTGAGACTACACAGGGAGTAAATATAGTTAGCTTGCAGGGTAAGATGATGTTTTGACAAGAAAGCATCTAAAAGATGCTTTTTGCAAGAAAGCAAACTAAGTTGAACAATCTGGGAAACTTAGGAGTAGTTTGAATGCAAAATTACATAGGTAAACTTCAATGTAGTGTGTGCAAGAGAGGGACCCTCTTAGTTCCTGAGAAAAAGGATTTTACTTTTCGTGGGGTTGGTTTCTGTATTTACCTTGTCACTTCTATATACATGAATATACCTATTCAAAACTTGTATCAGTGTTGCATCATGTTTCTGCTGTCTTATCATTCAGTTATTTACAGTGCTCTGCATTTTTCTTAAAATTGTTTATACATTGCATTCAATGCAGAATTTGATATTCATGTGAAGTTGCAAAGCTTACTGTTTTACTTCACTACTCATAGTAACACAGAAGTTGCTGTAAATGTCATACCGTTGGAAAGTTTTCCGTTTGCATGTAATGTAAATTTAATCTGTGCGGAATTAAAAATCAGGCACATAGTCTTAAAAAAAGCCCCCCAAACCTGTTGTGACTTATTAACAGTACTTGACATTTTGTAGTGAATTAATTCTCTATCTGTACATCCATGTGCTTCAGAAAATTATTAGGGTGAGATGATAGGTTATGTTTTCAGCTAGAGTTTTCCAAATTAATCTGTCTGATTGCTCAAAGGAACTACTTCAGTAAGTGCTGGATAACTGAGATGTTTTCCTCAGCTCATGAAGGAGTGAAATTTTCAGATCACTCTTCAGATCACAGCATTGTCAAACTTCTTTACTAGTTCTGTAGACCCTTCTTTTTAGAAAGACATAACAAAAACCTGTGTTTAAAAAAACCCTTTTCTTCCTACTTTTTAAGATACAAAGATACTACCAGATCTCTTTCCACTGAATGCCTTGGAAGCGACCAGCCAGTGATTTCACTTGGTCTGTCAGATTTTGCATTGGACATTCGCATGCCTGGGGTGACTCCTAAGCAGGTGAGAGAATTGCAGTGTTTGTCACTTATTCTTTGCTTAATAAGCTAGGATAACAAAGCCTTCCCTACAGTATCGCTCAAATAAAATGAACAAAAAAAAATGAGGGTAATTTTTATAGATATATATCTATGTTCAGAGAAAATCAGGCAACAGAAAAGTAACCTCAAATGAGGGAAAAATCCTTTCATCTGATTAATTTATTTGTAAAATGTTGGTTTCATAAACTGAATTGCTGAAGTTTATTAAAACAAGGAATATGAGTTCTATAAAGTGAAATATTTCTAGCTGTGCTAGTAAGTTGTGGAGTTACAGTTTACACTAAATCTGAGAAAATGCATCACTGAATATAGTTGCATTAAACTGTGCATTGCTGCAACTTTGGCAAGGTGAGAGAAAACAACCAAAAAGCATTTTAAAAGGGATATTACTTCCAACCCAGTATTTTTCACTCTCAAAGTACTCCATGAAGGCTAATATAAACAAGTTATAATGGTATACTCTTTCAGGTATGAAGTTGATTATGTTATACTGAGCCAAGTGAGTAAAAATAAAGACAGTTAAGACTTCTAAAATTAACATTAGCATTTTTAAGATTCACATAAAAGTCTTGAGATTCCATTGTCATTTTCACGTATAACTTTGTTGAGCAAGATAAACAATTTTCTATTTTTTTTTACAGTGAACCATTGCAGGGAATTACCTACACATTAAGAGGTCTACATCCTTTTAGAGGGTTGCAGATGCTTGAAAAGAGCAGTATGTTGTGCTGCAGTAGATGATGACTCATTGTTGCAGATAGCACTTTCAAAAATACTGAAGGGAAAATGAGGTTTTCAAGTTATTGGGGAGAACCCCTCTGGAACATGTCATTTAGAGCAAGAGGTGTTATTTCAGCAAGTGCAACACAGAAATATAGTTCCTACTAGATCTTCTTTGTCTGCAACAAAATATTAAACTTCTCCATCAGAAAGAGTGAAAAGTACCCTCAGTTCATCCAGGTGCACATTTGTAATTATGTTTTATTGATTTTACTTGAGGAGACATCGGTTGAACAGCTAGGAAACACATATCAAGAGATCAGTCAGTTCAGATTCCTATTAAAAAAAAAACCAAAACAAAACCCCAACACCAAAAACTAAAGGAGGTGATAGATAATAGAAAGGACATAATACTTTTCATATTCATGTGAACCTATTGCCTTCGTGTACACGTTAAACTGAAATGCTGCGGCATTGTGTAGATTTGAAGGAAGTACAAGGGAAGACAGCAAGAGAAAGCAACTTGCCAAGTTAATTTCTAAAGAAGTAAGTGAAAGTAATCAATGACAAGCCTTATATACTTCTGTTTTCTTCACTCAGTCTCGCCCACCCTCCTCATTTCCCTTCCTCCTTCCACAGTGTTCCACATTAACTGTACAGGAAACTTAGTTCCTATTTAGACACGTTCAAAAGCAAGAGGCAGTGGCAGAAAAGAGAACCATTGTCTCCTTACATTTCACAGGAGATAACCAACAGCTTTGTAGTTCTACTGCTGTTACTTCATTTTTGTGCCAGAAAGAGCACAGAAGTGAAGAATCCTCTGTAGAGAAGAAACTTTCTGTAGTGACTTCTTTCTAACTTGCTATTTTCTTCTTGTACCTCTTGACCTTAATTGTGGGCTCTTTATTAAGGAATTTCTGGAAGTGTATCGCTATTTTGGTTATAATTTATTGCAGTTCCAGAGTCCTCAAATATAACAATTTATGTGGGAATGTCAGGAAAAGGAAAAAAAGAATTGAGTAGGAGTGGAAATTGCCAGAAAAGATGTGAGTTAGTTAAATTATAGAGAACAGTTTTTGCCACTATTTAGAGCAACACCAGTATGTTCTGTGCTATCTCTCCTTTGTCATGCATCTTCTGTGAAAAGTAAATGTTGTTTCAACTGGATGGTAATGAATTCTGAATTCACTGTTTGGCCACAGGTTAGTACCTTCTGAAGACTTCACAAACTTAATTCTATTGGCCTCTTTCTTTCTTGGTGGTATGCACACATTCCAGTTTCCTTTCTTATCTAGTCACAGCCAGACAACAGAAGGTTGTGTAATGGAACTAACTGGTTCTTTATTTGCAAGTTATGACCAGTGGTAGACATACGATCAGGAGGTTCATATAACATAAGAACTGCTCCAGAAGGGTTGTGGTCCTTGGTTGTTTAGTCAAGCTGAAAAAAACCCGTGAACTTCTGAAATAGTATTTCTGCTGAGGTCTTCCACACCATCATTGTAGGCAGTTGTATTTAGTTTTTGTTTTCCAAGATCCTTGATATTCCATATTCCCAGATAATTCTTCATGTAAACAGGTACTGCAAATTAATTTCTTTGGATTCTAAGAATCTAACCTTCTACATGTATTCCCTGAAATTAAGATGAACTTTTGATGCTACCCGTAAGACTGTACCTAGATTATGAAGATTCACATTGTTTTGCAATGATTACTGTATGAATTACTGAATTATGTTAATGTAGGGGACATACAGCTAACATACAGCTTAAGCTTTGTAAAAACTATGTCTGGTGGATGGGCAAAATACATACACATTCCCAAACAGGAGGAGGAAGGAAAAGAGATCCCAAATGATTTTCTGTCATCTACACCTTACCATAGTGGTGGTTCTATAATTCTTAATGTAAGGATTTGCAAGTGGCTGGAGCCAAGTTTAACATTTCTTCTTGTGCTGGGAGGTTAGTTGCATAAAATTTTATTTATGTGTGTTGTGTTGTCAAGGCTGGTGGAAAGGTTGCCAAAACTCCTGTGTTTTTTTCCGGTGAATTGCTGGAGGGGTGGGAGAGCCAGGATTTACCTTACATTTCGTAGCTGCAGTTGCTCCATGGGTGCATCAGTGGGAACCAGCCCCTTAACGTGACTTGGGAGTCACCTGTACCTGAGCTGTGTGTTCTTTTGGCACAGGTGCCACACATCAACATTCCTGTCAAACTATTTATTCCTACTGCAGTGTGGAGCATTGCTGCTGTTGACTTTCAAAGGTTAGGTATAAGGTTCTAAATTACCTTGTGCTTTTTCTTAAAAGAGAAATCTGCTTCTGAACCCAGGTTACTTAGAAAAGGTAGAATATTTCCTTTTCTATTGCTAGAAGCATTTAGTGTGTTCATCGTGTAAATGCATTTAATGAGAGTACACAAAGGCATTCTCATCAGTTGTATCAGTTAACCTCTGTTCATCCTTCACATCTTCTAGCAGCAACACCAAAAATGTGCTTATCTGTGCACATCACTGCTCTGTGTAATCACATATTCTTATCACCGTTGTACCTGTCCTTCCTTCTCAGTTGCGTTTAATTGTTTACATCTATTCACAGTACCTTCTTTTAAATTAGGCTTGAAGTTTTTCATAGCAGGAATTTTATCTTCATTTGTTTGGATGTCCGTATGAAAGTGAAAGTCCTGCTAGATTTTGTGCTCATGGGTGTAATGAAATTCCAGTAGGTGATATATTTATTTTCCTAAACAGCCTTAGAAGTTGAAAAAAGAAAAAGGTTTCAGAAAAAAGAGTTGGAAATGGTTAATAGTGTATTTGTCAACCTGATAGCCACTTTGATCACCTTATAGCCTGGTCTCTGTTACATGTGAATAAATTATAGCAATAAATTTACACCTAACAGTAGTAAACCAGATAACATACATGATCTTTGCCTAAATATTTCAGTAAAGTAGGTGATTTTTTTTTCAGATGGTCCTTTTGCATATGTTCATTTTTTCTGTATTCCCATATTCATCTTCAGAGACTGTAGGGAGTTTTGATGCTTTGTTTCTATACTGTAAATTCTAAATTTTCCCAATTTAAAGGTAATTTCTGTTCTCTTGTCTTCTAACAGTCTGATACCTACCTCTGCATGTCAGTACCCCTGCCAGTGGATGATGAAGCTTATGTAGGTGAGTCTGATTAACTGAAAGAACCTAAGCAAGCCATTTTGAAGAACCTCAACATTTTCTTTTTTCTCTTTGACTCATATTAACTTAATCTTTGGATGTCAGAGTTTCCAAAACGCGTTTGTCATGGCTAATGTAGAAACAAACTAGAGGGAGCTACTTAGAGTCAAGATAGCAAACTGTATCTGAAGAGATTCATGAGTAATAGCTGTTAAGGAGCGGCATGCAGATGCCTCTGGCAGTCAGCACCAAACAGTCCCATTTGTAAGGTATTGGCTTTCTGCTTCTGGCCGGATGCTTAATTCTGCTCTGCTGAGCAGACTGTTTATTTACCTGCTGGTACAGGCTGTAAATCCTTTGCACTTAGAGTCAGTGTTGGCTGCAGTAAGATTTTACTTGGACGAAAAACCAAAACCAACCAAACCCTCTCCCCTCCTTTTTTTGGTTTTTTTTTTTTTAATTGTCACAGCATGAATAAGGTGACAGACAAGCAAAAGAAAATACTGTAATAGCATACTAATGCCAGTATCATATAGATCAGCAAAACAAGACCGTCTTTTCAGAAAGTCATTGTGGTGCTTGTAATTTTATTCTGCCTTGCCCTGAACGTATAGTTGTTCAGGTAGAGAGAAAGGCATATTGGTTTGGATGAAGATAGTTTTGCTATCAGAACATGCTATAACCTGAATGAAAGGAAGCAATCTTTTTCTTCCCTTACACTTTTGTTGCATTTTAGGATATCTGCACTTCAAATAAATATGGTGGGAATCCCACATAGCTTTTGATGTAGTGTATTATGAGACTGCTGTTCCATGTGAATTTCCTTATGGAAATCTTTCAGAAATAGAATATTGTGTTTTGATTTTCATATTGTATTACAGCAACTAAAAAGAAATGGAGTAAATTTTTTCCAGTGCTCTCTCCATGTATCTGTTTTGTAAAGAGGTGAGAATCTGACCTCACATTTTGGTTGCGAGTATGACCCCAGAAGGAAAAATGAACATAGAAGGGAGTGAGTGTTCATTCTCGGATAAACTACTGTTGCTGTACTGTGTGTGCAATAGACTCTTCTGATTTCACTGATTCATAGAAAGCCAATACTACTAACTTCCTGCTTCAGCATTTTTTATTTAGTGTTTCACTGAGTTGAAAATTTGCATTGTTTAATTCATTGTTAGGTTGCGTAGTTTAATTCATAGTTCTGTTGTCTGGTGACTCTATGTGTTAAAGGAACATAAACTTCTTATGATGGTGTATATGTTTGAAAGGACCTACTGAAAGAATTTGCCTAAAAGTGATATCTCTGCAAAGTCTCAATGTGAGTCATGCAATGCAACACATTTTTTTCCTTTCTGAAGTCTTATAAACTTTTATGTTTTAGGTGTTTATAAGTTCTTGACCTGATTTTTATAGCATTTGGTCACCTTTCCAGTGATCACTGTTCTTGAGTACCTGTCATTACAAAGCAGAATAAGGTCTGGACAGAGGAACCATTCTACTTGTCAGGTGAAGCTTTGAAGAGCAAGAGGAACTTGATGAGCAATTTAAAAAAATAAAAAAAGTTTGTTGTGTGAACATAAAGTTTCCCATGATAGCATACCTTACAAACTTGCTTTTTTGGATGTTTTAAAAATAAAAGAAAATTACTTGTGTTTTTTCCTCTTTTGTCACTTCCACCAAAATGAATAGGCATATGGTCAGTCCTAAGCATATGATCATTCCATCTTGCTTCAGTAAAATCACTGCAAATTGTTCTTCACGGAAAAGATTTATCATATTGGAGTCTTCATAATCAACAGAAGTTACTTCATCATTAGAAAGAGTAGACTCAATCATATCCAGTTGCAGCAAGTAGGAAGAATGCAGAATGACCTATCTTATAAAGTACCTGGATAGAAAATTTTTGCAGGAAAGAGATTTTTACAATAGGTATCATCACCTAAGAAATGAGATGGCTGGAGTTTTTCCTTTGCTATTTCTGAATACTGTTAAGTGTTGTGAAGCTATTAACTTGCGTACAAGTATTTTGTGTTGTTTAAATCAGCATAGAAGATTGGCACACAGAGAATGAGTAATTCTTTTTAAAAGGGTAGAGTTTATGTTTTTATGGTTTAAGTAGAATCTGCCTTCATTGCATTGCCAATAAATGGTGTAATTAAGTCTCCTTAAGACATGCTGTTTTGCTTTGTGACAAAAACATCTGAAGACTAGCATATGAACTGTCACTGGGTTGTTGTTTAGTGATGAATTGAGAAGACAGTGTGTGTTCTGAAGAGCTACAACATGAGGATGTGTGAATACACATAATTGAAACAATGAGATGGGTTTCTGAGACAGTTTGATGGTAAACAGCATTTTCTGCCTTCAGTTCAATTTATTTGCTAAGTAAATGCCTTGTGTGGGGGTTTTTTTTCCCTTTTACAGTTTAAAAGGACACTTTTATGACCAAGTGTCTTCACAGTTTCACCAAGATTCACTAATTCATTCCTTTTTTTTTTCCTTTGCTTTCCTGNCTCACTAATTCATTCCTTTTGTTTTTTCCTTTACTTTCCTGGTTTTGCCCTTGTTTCTTCCCTCCCTCCCTTTCCTTCCCATTGTGGAAGAGGAGGCTCTGTTACGGAACCTGCAGCAGGATATTTTTGTTGCATATTGTTGAAATGTAAGGGCCTTGGGAGAGAGCTTTTTTTTTTGGTGTTGTATGTGGGCAGTACTACATTTGTTATAAATAGAAACTTTTTTCTGTAACATTTTTTCAATATTTTTATTAAATTTGTATTTAAGGACTTTGAATTCAGACTTCAACTTTGCTATTCCATTAAAGATTTAAAACTAGCAAACATTCATGCTTGTACAGGGACAGTGGGTATAACTTTGTACTGCAAAACTGGAGGGATACTGTACCAGAATTTACCAACTTTTTCAGAGTCAGTACTCAGATATTATCAGAGGAAGAGATCGATCCAACTTACTTCTGAAATGTCACCACGTAATAGGAGAAGTAGAGCAGGTTTTGCCCTAGGGGTCTTTTTCAGGCATGCATCTGTATATATTTGCAGATCCTATTTTCTGTATTTTGTTCTTTAGTGGAGGGTCAGACTGTCAAAGCTGACATTTCTGTTTGAAACAGTTGTTGTTTTTCTCTCCCAAAGTGCTGTAAATGCTGACAAATTTGGGTAGAGGGAGTGTTTGTTTGTGAGGTGGGTTGGTGTACATTTAGGTTAATACTAGGAACATACCTTTTGCTCCTGTGAAATGAAATGGCAGTGAGATTTATATGTAAAATATATTAATGAGTGAGATTAATACGTGATTTTTCAAGAAAATACAGTTCCAGTTATATTTTTAAAACATATAATTGCGCTTTTCTTCTTCTGTATCATGTTTGATTAATGTTTATGAATAAGTAGCCAAACCAGAAACTCAGCTGAGTCTTTAATGGTGCAGGCATTGGTAAAATCACTTTTTCATTACTAAGCTGTAGAGATAGGTAAAGAGTGCTCTACAGACACTCATAAAAATTGAGTCTGACAGCAAGCCACTCAGCCGAGAAACTTGACTGTCATCTTCACCTGCTTACATTC
>WBMZ01011357.1:0-29437 GCA_013400975.1 Atrichornis clamosus
AACACAAACCCACCACACACAGGCAGTGAACTACTTCACCATATAAGCACAGTCCACTAGTGGAAAATGAGTTCCACTCTCCTAGTTTTTTTGCATTTTGCCGTTTAAGATATGTTTTACAGAAATAGGAACAGGTATCTTTTAATGACTTGTAAAGGATATTAAGCTTATTGTTTTAGAAATTATAAAGGATGAGAAAATGCAAATTTTTTAGAGGAATAGGAGAAAAATGGGGATAGAGAACTCTTCAGTAGGTAATTGGAATCAGTCTGGGTTTTAAAATTTTAATTAATATTCATTGGATTTAGACATTTGATTTTGTTTTTATGGAATTCAATTTTCTTTATGTCTAACTTGGTTTTATGAAAGCAGCAGACAATATTTGCATAAATAGTTAAGTGATCTCCAAGAGAAGACGTTATTTTCCCATAAAGTATGCTTTTGAGGATCTTGCACAATGAATAGGATTTGTGTGTTTTAAAATGAGTGTGTCTTTTTTAAGGAGAAGACTATTTTGAATTTGGAAAGCAGAATAATGAACAAGGATTATAAACTCCACTCGTTAGGAAAGATCATAATAAACCTCATTTGTTATGTGTTCAGGTATTGTCAATTATAATTTGCTCTAAACCTTGCAACAACAGGTTTAAATTGCAGTAGAAAATTAACTGAGGAAGTAGCATATAACTTTACTAGCCTAAGTGTCTTTAGCATGTTACTTATGACTTGCATAGTTTTAGAACTAACCATAGTTGTTCATTAAAACATTTTGGTTGAATACTGGGTCTGACTCATTTGTCAAAAGTGAAAAAAGAGCCTGGTTGTGTAAAATTGTATTTAACATATTTGCATAACAACACCCCAAAATGGGACCTCATGTTCAAATTTAAGTTT
The DNA here is from genome assembly GCA_013400975.1 of Atrichornis clamosus. Classification (NCBI taxonomy): domain Eukaryota; kingdom Metazoa; phylum Chordata; class Aves; order Passeriformes; family Menuridae; genus Atrichornis; species Atrichornis clamosus. The sequence goes on from WBMZ01011357.1 coordinate 895, forward strand.
TCTAGGCTTATGAGACAAGCTAGTGGGAAAAAATATTTTTGTAAATGAGTTCTCTTACTTAAAAATAATCTCTCTAGTTATATCATGAGTATTTTCAGTTTTCTACTGCTGTGACTGTTGTTTGGAATCACTATCATTAATGCTAAAATGAATGGGCATTTACCAAATCTCATACCATAACTATAGTTTTTAGCACTTTTAGAATGTAACTCCCTTCCCACCACCATTATGATTTTGACTTCAACTTTTAAATGTTTGTCATCTGGTGTGAGGTGGATTTATGGGAACGCAGTAATTTTAGTGCTTTTTGGCTGGGTGTTTCTGATGACATCACTGTGATCTAGACACAGTGTGTGACTCTAGTTGGTTCCAGTGTTAAATAGTTTCATAATTATGCTAGTTTTGGCAGTTTTCTTGGAACTTTCCCCATCTTTTTAATGAACATGTTTTACTTCTGGGCTTATGAGACAACCACATGTTTGAGAAATTAATAGTGTGCTCTTAAAGTTAACATTGAGCAGAAGCGTGCGGATACAGAAACCTCTTGGATGTATGTGTACTTGGGAATGTAGTTTTTATAAGTTCATGGCCACTCTTATCATCTTCCAGTAATTGAAGAATACATTTGGCTTATAAAGTATCAGTAACTGTTGTGAAAAATAGCGTGTGTTCATGCTCAAAAAACCCCAAAACAATCCATGCAGCTCTAAAATATTTTTGAAAATTATGTAAGGAAATGAATAGATGTTATCCCAGATTAAAAAAACCCCCAAAACTCTTTTCAAATTTTAGTCAGGTTGAATTCTTCTTAATTCAGCTATACTCTATTGCTTCATATGGATTACGTCCACACATGTATATTTCTGATTTACATTCGTGTTGTGTTTTGGCCCTATCTTGGAACACGTACATTTTTGCTTGTGTTTAGGTCCAGCTTAATGTAAATGATTCACAATCATCTTCCATCACAGCAGACTTGTAGCTTGGGGAAATAAAAAAAGCGTATTGTATTTAATATGCTTATAGGTTGAGATTTGAGACTTTCTTTCAAAATTAACTCTAAGGATTCTCCTCACCTTTTCTTAGAGAAACCAATCCCCCCTCAATAGCCAAAGTGTTTGTGCTTATTCTTAGCTCTCTAAAGGTGGCAAAAGCTTCAACCACTCTTATTTAATCTTTGCTCATAATACTGCAAAATATTGCATATATTTTGTGAAGTTTAGAGAACGTGCAACCAACATAGATGTGGCACTGTGTAGATAGAAAAGCTAGACTTGAATTTAATCAGGCTTGATACAGTTGACACTTCAGAAAAAGAGCTTCCCATTCCCTTGTCTCCTCTTCTCTTTTTCTTGTAGCAGACATAAATATTAAAAATCAACTGTAATGTGATCCTATCAGACCAAGTCATTAAATAGTTGCAGCACAGCATTCTGTGCAATCCATGAGTGAGCTTGGGAAAGAAGGAAATGTGGTAATTAAGCTTGGGTTTTTCTGCAGGTTTAAAACATAAATAGTTGTATGGTGACTTATCTGAAAAAATATTTTCATGCTACATGTGATCTAGTTTCCAATAAAGAGTATAGCTAAAAGTTATTTCAAAAATTTTAGATTAAATGATCTACATTTTCTCATTGTACTGGAGAGGAAGGAGAGCTGAGCTTTGCTGATTACAAAATACGTTGATGAAGAGGATTCCATCACCCTGGGCTTAATGAAAGCTTGAAGCTCGTGCTTTATATTTATTGTCAGGTATGCCATGAAGAGAGAGGTGGTTTTCTAATGAAATTGCAACATAATTCAAAGTGCTGAGGGAGTCTTCAGGAGACTTGCATTCCTTGATGAAAAGTATCAGAAGTTTGTCAGAGATGAGAAAACAAAACAAAAAAAATAATCAAACAGCTTCTTTCAATACTATAGTAGTAACAGGAAAAATTTCATCTCCTTTATGGTAATTCATCCTTCTTTTAGAAACTAGCATCTCCCTTTCTAATATATGAATATATCTGTCATATGCAATTGCTCCAAATAACTTAAAGCTTCTATCTTTATTTTTTTTCCAGATTAAGATTGTATTACTCTTTTGTTTTTTATTAGTGAAGTGGTTTTTCCATTTTATCAGAGAATGTATCTGTTTTCTTGTTCTAAATATGGAGTGATACTTGGTTTTTTCTTTCTTAATGGACTCCCCCCCATCAAAAAGCAAATAAAGTGAACATTCCTGTTTGTAATTTCTCTGAGATTATTAGAAATATGAGGCAGCACATGGGAAGGCACGTCATCCGTCCTGTACAAAAACCCAGCACAGTTTAAGTGGCTTGTTTTTTGGTGTTAAGAGGCCTTAAGAATATTGTAGCTTCATACTGTCGTACTTGACATTGGTTCCCCAAACCTTCTTTTTGTGAACACATTGTATGATCTGAGTAGTGCCATGTCCCAGAAAGCATTCTGCACTTTTTCTGCAAGGGACTAAATCTAGCAAAGTAATTTGGCTTGGGTCAAAAGCTGTGTTTGTCTCCCCTTTAACCTGTTCTTTTAATACATTTACAAGAATATTTGCATTAGTTTTCTTGGCTTTCTTACACTTGAGCCTTGTAGTTAAACTGCCATTCTGGAATGTATTTGGAACATTAGTGGTTTATTAAAAATCCTAGATTCAGCTAATTAAGAATTTTTTGTGTCTGCCAATCTCATCTTGTAAGGCTTATATCACATTATCTAATTTTGAGCCATGTTTCTGCTTCTGAATTCCTTATGTTGAATGAACTATATAGAAGCTCAAGAGGAACAGGTGCCCTCGGTTCATTTATCTTTTCTGGGGTCATGTTTTACTGTTATAAAGTCTGCAAAAATATTCTCCTTTATGAATCAGCTTCAGTTAGCGCTATTAGGAAGGATGTGACTCTGACATCTTGGAACCAGCTGAGGTGGTGTCATGAGTAGGCATGGAAGCTCAAACTTGTTTTGGTAATTTACAGGACTCTGTCTCTGAAGGAATGTTTCAGAAGAAATGGAGTTAGATGAAATATGTTCTATTGATATGAATATTTAAATGACAGGTTTATTTTTTAAACTAAAATTAGTGAAAGTATTAATTTTATGATGTCCAGCTAGTTTTGTATTAATTTATGTAGTACAAGATTGAATTCATGGAAAAGTAGTAATAGAAGTTACACAATCTTTACCAAGTTCTCCCCACACTTATTTTCTTTGTTTGGTTGACTCCACTGCTTTCTTTTCCTCTAGCAGGAAGACCATGAAAGTTGTGGTTCCAGTTCAACAAACCGCAGTACCACAGAAAGCATGAAATCAGCAGTAAAATCACGACGAGTTCAGCAATCTGCATCTCCTGACCCTGATTTACCTCCAGGTAATCCATAATTTTAGATGCTGGTTTGTATTTGAGTTGAAGAAAATATCTAAAGTTCATTCAGATGGCTGCAGTGTTTAAGTTAGATTATTATATTTTTGTTTGCCTACAAATCACATATAGGTCAGTGAAATATTTGTATGTTAGAAAATAGAACCAAATCACAACAAGTTGTAGTTTAATGCTGAGAACTTTTCTTTCCATTTAATCAAATTTTTAAATTTACACAACTCTTTTATAGTACAAAGTAGTGTCACAGAATCATAAAATGACTTGGATTGGAAAGAACCTTAAAGATCATCTACTTCCAAGCCCCCAGCTGTGGGCAGGGACACCTTCCAGTAGACCAGGTTGCTCAAAGCTCCGTCCAACCTGGCCTTGAACAAAACTTTTCTGGGCAACCTGTTCCAGTGCCTCACAACCCTCACAATAAAGAATTTATTTCTAATATCTATTCTAAACCTGCATTCTTTTAGTTTAAAACTGTTGCCCTTCGTCCTGTCACTACATGCCCTTGTGAAAAGTCCCTCTCCAGCTTTCTTGTAGACCCCTTTTAGTTACTGGAGAGCTGCTTTAAGGTCTCCCTGAAGCGTTCTCTTTTCCAAGCTGAACAACCCAGACTCTGTCAGCCTGTTTTATTCATGTTTCTTATTGAGTCTTGTATCTACTGGTAGAGATTTTCACCTTTTTTTTTTTCCCTCGGATATGGAATTTGAATGTGAACATGGAGTTTGGATGTTGAACTTGGAGATACTTTATGATATAAAAATACCTAAGGGACTATGTATCTGATTACTCTTGCCTCTGAGTTTGGATATGAGGTGTTGTTTAGTGCAGAAAAATAAAATTGGAGAGTACCGGCATGGATTACAATTTGCCTTCTTGGGGCCTGTAATTTTAGATGAGTTAAAGATATGACAGTTTTGTGTTAGGCCTTCTTGCTGTCTTTGGTTTATAAACAGAGAGTTTATACTTGACTTGAATCAAAAGACAACATTGAAATTTAGTGTGTGAAATACTATGTGCTGCAGGGTATCATCTTGCTTTGGAATGGTTGCTTGAAGAGCCAGATCTGGAAAGTCTCTTAGAGCTTTGAGTTCCAATAAACTCCAGCAGCTTCGAATTGCAGGAAACCATTTCCTACCATGGACAGCGCTTCATCTCTGGCAGTTCCTTGGCATTTGATTCTTTGGGTCACACCTGCAAAGAACAAAAGTCAAAGGCTAGCCAAAAATTGGATAATTATATTTTCTTCAGTGACATTTTTAGGATTTTTTGTAAGTTACTTCCTGCGTGGTGAAATGGTATTAATACAGTTGTGTTAATAGTTGTAAATGACGAAGTTGTAAATACAGTTGGCTTGGGTTTTGGTTTTGAGTGGATAAATAACGCTATTTAGTATAGAAGTCTTGTGTGGTATAAAGTCCTCAGCTTTAGTTTGCACGTCCTGGATTTGAGTAAGATGTTGAGTCATCTACTTAGATTTTTTTTTTTTAAGTCTTTGAAGGAAGTGTCATATTTGTGCTGTAATTTGTTTAAAGATTTATTTGTCCTTTAGTTTTAGTGTTCTTGGAGATGAGGCTAGTCAGAGTTTAGCTTTGGTAACAATAGACCCCTGCTAAACTTAAGTTGTTAGATGTGTCCAAGATGATGATGCCAATTCTGTGACTATAGAGATACAAAGTTTTTGGAGTGTTGGATCTGAAGCTGCCTTTGTAGCTCAATGCACGGTGCAGCCTCCTGGTTTTTGGACAATTTGGAAAAAACATACTTGTGGATTTTTTGTTGCACCTCAGGAAAAACTTAGCCCTATAGATTTTCTGGTGGCTTTAGTTACTGTAGAAAAACCTGTATTTCAGTGGCAAAGAGGCTCATAGTGTTATTCTTAAAAATCACAGGAGTAATAAGTAATCTCTACCTGCTTTTTCCCACTTCTGTTTGAAACAAAACCCTTAGAAAAAACCCCTCCCAAAACAACCTGAAAAAACAACAAACCCTTTATTATACATGAACTTGCTGATGTTTGTATTATTTTGTTTTCAGTAGTAGGAATTACACTTTCTTAAAAGAATGTTCCTCACATGTGAGAATCTGTTTCTAGTATACGTAAAGCTAAACTTAATCAGGAAGCTGGTTTCTGTATGATACTTCTAACAGTATACTACACCACTAGCATGGAAGTATCTTCAGAGACAGTTTTTAGTAAATCCATGACCTCTGTTTTATTTGGGAAATACCCCTCTCTTTATGCACTCAGCCAAAAAGACACACAGATGAAAATGGTGTTGCTCTTTTCCTGAATGCCGCTGGAAAATATTTTTTTTCGTTCTGCAGTGTAATGTTTTTGTCATTCACAGCAGGAAAACTTATATTGGATTGACTTTGAAAGACCCTTGAAAGCAAAATACTGAAAAAACTTCAGACTGGTGGAGGGAAAGCGTCACTTTCTTCAATGAAATTAGTAACTTGCTTCAAAATAATAATTAAATAGCTGGTTTTAATTTTATAGTTGCTAGTTAAATAGTCAGCAAAAATTATTTCTATGCTGAAATTAAGAAGAGGAGCTAAATGCCTTGTGCTGGCTTCTATTTATATACATCACTGTATACAGTGATTTACATCACTGTAGTGATGAATATGGGTCTCTTATGCCCCTTAATTATTGAAATAATACATCTGGTTTTCTGAATTCATATAACCTAAAAATGTTAATATTTTAAGGACTCAGTGAGAAAATTCTTAAAAACAAGTTGTTCCATGTATTTTTCAGTAGTTTTAGACTTCTACGCTAAAAAGGCAAAATCAGATTATGTTAGAAATCTGACACTGCTAAGGTCTGAAAACACGAATTTGACTGCATTTCTGGATTTCCTCTTTCTGGTGGTTAAGGACTTTGAATCCTGAAAAAGGCAAAAATGTATTGTGTAAACTGTGCAAATCTGTAGTTGTGGAACTTAAGAAAATCACTTATGTAGTGGTAAAACTTCCCATATACTCTAAGCTGAAAAGTTGTATTTGAGTGTGAAAACAACGAATAGCTAGAAAAAGCAGAGTAGAATGGAAGTAGAAACTTAGTGTTTTCCTAGTTCTCCCAATGTTTTGATGTTCATTTTAATTTTTAATTTGAATTAAAATTGTTGATATGAATGAGTCTTATTTAATGCAAGTTTCAGAAAACTACTCTTGAAGCCTCTGGATTTAAGCCTGTATCATTACCTGGCTTTTTTCAGTATAGTCACCAAACTGGAACTCCATAGTGTGTATTAAATGTATTTTCAGATGTGTTTTTAGTAGTGTTATAAATTTCAAAACATAGAAATTTTAAGACTTGCTTTTTTCCAGCACAAATGAGTTGGCTCCATAGTTAGATTCAGTATACATAAAAGACATGAATATAGGTAGTATTTAATTTCTTTACACTACTGTTAAAAATTAGCGTTTACCTCATACTGTAAATTTCCAGATGAGATTATTTTTCCAATCACATTATGTCTGAAAAAGCATAAATGAGTTTGTTCCCAGCAGGCTTCAATGCAGGTGCTTGCTGTTTGGGTTGTTGACAGAAATTGGTTTTCATACACCTCACAGGGGTCTCACTGAACAAGGTGTGGTTGTACTACCTTTTAGAATGAGAAAGTACTAGACATCTTAATGCTTATTTCACTTAGAAAAAAAAACGGTGAGGGAGCACACAGACATATATGCACACTTGAAAAGTAACCTAGCAGCTGGTATTCACTTTTTCAAACCTATTTTTAAATATCTTTCAAGTAAAGAAGTAATTGTTGTTAAAATTCTTTGTCTACAATCTATAGTGTTCTCTTTTCTTGTTTAGTTTGAAAGTTAATTAATCTCTTATACTCTATTGTATTCATAGAATTTACAATTTTTTTATAGTATCTTGCATTTCCAGAATGCTGATTGACTTAACAGAATTAACTACACAGAATGTTAGAGTTTTAAGTAGTGTTCTTCTTTGGATAAATAAGGGACCATGATACATAGTGTTTAAACTTTGATTTTTAAAAAAGAGTGCAAGTTGAAAATAATGAATATATTGAAATAATGGAATTTTTTACTAAATAAATGAGTTTGGTATGATGTCTTCCTTATCATTCCTAAGAATTTGTTTTATTTTATAGGTTATGTTCAGAGTTTGATTAGGCGTGTTGTAAACAATGTCAACATTGTGATCAACAATCTCATACTAAAGTATGTGGAGGATGATATTGTTCTCTCAGTCAATATCACTTCTGCAGAATGCTATACGGTAGATGAGTTTTGGGATCGAGCATTTATGGACATCTCTGGTGAGTAGCTATTTTTTGGTTTTACATATCACTGTGGAGGTACTCTTAAATTCATACAGAAATTTACCAGTCTCATAAAAATGGCTCTTTATATCAGAAGTAAGATAATTTCTGCCTGTTTTCTTTTCTAATCAGTTTTTTCCCTTGTCCTTACCTTAATTCTGGTGAGCCAATTATAACAATATAGATTGATTCTTAATGCATTCTTGTATGATTACAGATAATGATACAAGATGTGTTGTAGTCCTCTGCTCATACTTGGCAGGCTGTGATGGTATTTCATTTTGTGCTTACTGTTGGCAGTAAGTGCTTAGGCAATTTTTGTGAAAGAGCAGTAGCACATTAAATCATTCCATTGCACTTGTTTGTGATGATCTTAGAACTCTAAACAGGCTGGCTAGAGAGGCAGTAAAAATGTGCTGCACTGTAGTGAGCACAGCATACCAATTGCAAGACATGATTCATTTCACTTCATGTTTTCAAGGGTGGAAGAAACCCCAACTTTTGACTCTTTATCTTGTTCCTCGATATTTGAATGTTTCAGTCCGTGAATTGCCAATATTCACCTCTAAGTCTAGGTGCTCTTACTGACATTTGATAGAGGTGGAATTGGGGCACAGTAAGTGTGTTAAGATCACACAGAAGGTTTAAGGTAGAGTGGGGAATTCAATTAATGTTTTCCTGGGCCTATTTTTTTGTTCTGGTGAAAATAATTACAAACTAATATGACAAAATCACAAAATATGTTTCATGTTAAGATCACTAGAGTAGCTCATGTTTGTTTTGGAAGGTTGAAAACTTTGGAGGATAATATCCAAAATTATTTCTGGGAGATTAACGAGAATTATATTTATTGTATGCTTCCACATGAAACGGTATTTTTCTTTTATAGAAAAACCTAAGGTACAACAAAGAGGTGAAAATTTTACTTGGATGTAACTAATTGTCCTCACTTCCTATGCATTTAGCAGAAAAAGTCTGTGACACATGAAATTATTCTCTTTAGTCACATAAGCAAGTAGTTGGCTGCTGATTTAAATAATGACCAAAAAACTATCTTGTATTGCCTTCTTCTAGTTAAGAACCTGTATGCACAACTTACTTTTCATATGCAGTATATTTTTTTAACCTATACACTTCTTTTAAAAGCCACTGATCTGGTACTGAGGAAGATGATCAACTTTTCTGATTGCACAGTATGTCTTGATAAGAGAAATGCTAGTGGTAAAATTGAATTTTACCAGGAACCTCTGCTGTACAAATGTTCCTTCAGGACTCGTCTGCATTTTACTTATGATAACCTCAACTCCAAAATGCCATCAATTATTAAAGTAGGTATCTAAAATAATTTTTTTTTGCTACTCATGTGAGATGTTTTGAGACTTTTCAAAATACACTTTAAAAATTTAAGTAAAATGAAAAGCTTATGCAGAGATTTTTATGAAACTATAATGAAAATAAAGGTTGAATCACATGCTCTTACATCGCTTACATTTGAGAAATTTCTTCAGCAACAATTGTGAAAAACAAATACATACGTGTTTCTTTATGTGTAAAACATGTTACAATTGACTTTGCAACCTGAAGATTTCTTGTGTGACAACCTAGAGAGTGTATGTTTTTGGTAGTTGTTTTCAGCCCTTTGCCTTGCGTTGTATTGCAACTCTCGTTTTTGGAAATAGAGAGCTCATATGACATGAATATGGAGTTGTATGGTTTAAAAGTGGGCTTTACTGACGACAGAGCTTTGTTATTATTTGCTTTTTTTCTCTTTCATATTATAGATTCACACACTAGTTGAAAGTTTGAAACTTTCAATCTCTGATCAGCAGCTTCCTATGTTTATACGTATAATGCAACTTGGGATTGCTCTGTATTATGGAGAAATAGGCAACTTCAAAGATGGGGAAAGTGAAGATTTGATTTGCCACACTAAGGATATGTTGGGAAATACCACAGGTAAATACAACTTTTATTTTTTAAGAAGAAATGTTAAAAACATGAATTTCTTTGCTTTTTTCAAATATAAATATCCAAGTCTAGTTCTTGCCAAGTATTTCCATAGTCTGTGGTTTGTTAGAGGCAGTTCATTGTGCTGGGTGAGTATGCAGTGCTCTAGCATCTTTCATGCTGTGTTCCATAAAGAATTCTGATGGTCTAAACTGAGATTAAATATGTTCTAAGAAGACCATTTTAGGAGTTGTGTCACAGTAGGGTACTTTGGACTTATCTGCAACAAGGCACCCTTCCATAAGCAAGTTTGAAACTGGCAGCAGCCACTTTTGAACTAAATAAGAGAATTGTCGAAGTGTTTTTTCAGTTCTTTGAAAATGGTCATTGTGAATAGATATACTGAAAATTGTTCTAAGCTGCAAAGTGTACTTTGCACAATGTTTTCCATAGTTCTGTCCCTTTACATTGTCTGGTCTCATGCTTTTTATATTCATATAACATGTATTCCTTCTTCTACATTATATTTCATGGTAACTTGATGCAAGAGGATCTTTTCAGGAGGATTGCACTGATAAGGCATGAATTCTCTTTACCCTGGTGTGATTGCTTCCCTTCTGCTGCTTCCCAAATATTGCAAGGGTTACAACAGTGATGCATTTTGAACTGTGAATTGCTTTTATAGAACAGAAGTTATTTTTATTTGTCAAAATAGGGCACTTCCGTCTGGAAGTATCCAGCTGAAAAAATATATCATGTGAAGGGTGAGCGACTGACTCATGGATCAGGCACAAAGGATTGCAGTGCGTGGAGTGACATCAGACTGGTGACCTGTCAATGGTAGCGTTCCACAGGGCTTCATCCTCAGTCCTGTGCTCTTCAGGATCTTCATCAAGGACTTAGAAGGAATAGTAAAGGACTGGAAGGGATACTAAGCATGTTCACAGATTATACAAAACTGGGAGGAGCTGTTGACTCCCTCAAGAGCAGGGAGGCCCTGCAAAAGAGACCTTGACACATTAGAGGACTGGGCAATCACTAACTATCTGAAGGTCAGCGAGGGAAAGTGCTGGATTCTGTACCTGGAATGGGGCAACCCTGGATGTACGGACAGACTGGGGGATGAGAGGCTGGAAGGCAGTGCCACGGAAAGGGACCTGGGAGTCCTGATCCAGGGAGAGTTGACTATGCGCCAGCAGTTCCCTGGCAGCCAAGAGGGCCAGCAGTGTCGTGGGGGGCATCAGGCACAGCATCACCAGCCGGGCAAGGGAGGGGATTGTCCTGCTCTGCTCTGCACTGGGGTGGCCTCATCTCAAGTCCTGGGGGCAGTTTTGGGTGGCACAATGTAACAAAAATATAAAGTTCTTAGAGAGTGTCCAAAGGAGGGCATGAGGATGGTGAAAGGCCTTGAGGGAAAACTATATGAGGAGTGGCTGAGGTCACTTGGTCTGGTCAGCCTGGAGAAGAGGAGACTGAGGGGAGACCTCATTGCAGTTACAATTTCCTCATGCGGGGAAGAGGAGTGACAGGACCCAAGGGAATGGCCTCAAGGTGTGTCCAGGGGATGTTTAGATTGGATATGAGGAAAAAGTTCTTTACCTAGAGGGTGGCTGGGCCCTGGAACAGGCTCCCTGTTGTGCCTGCTTTCCTCCACGGAGTTCTTCCTTTGGGAGAGAATGTAGAGGAAGCATCTCTGGGATCTCCTCACCACCTACCAGGGAGATCCTGCGAGGGTCCAGCTGACCATCACTCAGTTGTGTGGAGAGGGTGATCTGAGCAAGCCCCAGGACCAGGCCAGAACCATCCCCGAGCTGGTCCTGGACAATATCAAAAGGGATGCCGAGAGGGCACTGGCGCTCACCCCTGCGGATACTGCCCCTCAAGAGAGCTTCCTGACCATTAGGCAAACCCCCGAGGAATTGTTTATGACTTTTGTGGAGAGGCTCAAAGAGGCCATTTGGAGGCAGGTAGATGAGGAGGAGACATGAAAGGGGTTTTTGCGGACCCTGGCACAGGCCAACGCGAACAACCGGTGCCAGAAGATCCGTGTGCGCTCCCCCTGGATGCTGGCCCCAGTTTGGACCTTATGGTGGAAGCTTGCACCAAGAGGGGTTTGTGCGTGGTGAGAAAAGCTCCTGCCCAGAAGGGGATCCAGAAGAGGGTGGTAGGGGTGGCTACCGGGGGGGGTAGTGGTGGGGAGCAGCCGCGCTGCTTCGATTGTGGGAGCCCCCACCGTTTTTCAAAGAACTGCCCGAAACCCCAGAGGCCACACGGGCCGGGCCGCCAGGGACAGGTCCCGGTCACTCGGACCAATCTCTCGGTTCCCCCTGTACCGGACCATACGTGTAATTGTCAGTGCCAACACCACCAGCAGCAGGGAAACTGCTGGTAGAGTGCAGGACAGCCCTGCACGACGACACTAAATCAGTGGCGGTCGTTCCCTGCTCTGCGACCCATCGCCCGGACTGCACCAATGACACCAGGAACTGCATGCGGCAATGGGAAGCAGATAAAAGACCCTTGCTGATGAGTGTTGGCTCACATACATTTCAGAACTCACAGCCACAACACCCTGCTGTGAGACTTACTGAGCTGACGGACGGTACCAGGGAAATCCTGGTCTTAGGACGTGCGGTTAAGGGTCCCGTGGAACTTTCCGTAACACCTGAAATCCATGAGGTGGACCCTAACCGGAACCTCTCCATAACTGTGACTTGTGCCAGCCCACCATTCTTTTTGGCACTGGGGCAGGTGATAGCACAAGCCATCATCCTGCCGGACTACCACCCTCAGTGCCACAGAACACCTTCAATTTGGTGTGCTGAAGTCGTGGGCCATGACAAGCCCATGTTCCGTTGCAAGCTGTGCAATGGGAAGGCCACTGCCACCCTGACCGGGATGGTGGACACTGGAAATGGGGTACGTGACCATTTCCACTGTGGAATGGCTGTCCCAGTGGGGGCTAAGGCCAGCAGTGGGGAAGGTCACAGGGATTGGTGGAGCATCAGTGGCCATGAGGAGCCTGAATGATATCCTCATAGAGGGCCCAGACAGACACACCGCCACCATCAAACCATTTGTTGTTCCATCTGGGTTTACCCTCTGGGGCAGGGACCTACTTTCACAATGGGGGACGAGACTAGAAATCCCTTCTCTACCTCGGGATTTCTAGTCGGGATCCCTGTGGAGCACGTCGCCCTACCCCTCACTTGGAAATCTGACGAGCTGGTGTGGGTGGACCAGTGGCCCCTTTCCAAAGAAAAGCTTAAGGTGCTTGAGTCCCTCATGGAGGAGCAGCTCTCCAAGGGCCACATTATGCCATCTAACAGCCCTTGGAATTCACCTGTCTTTGTCTTGCAGAAGCCTGGCAAGGACAGGTGGAGGCTCCTCCACGACCTCCGTAAAATCAACGAGGTCATTGTAGATATGGGTCCTCTGCAACCTGGCCTGCCCTTGCCCTCGATGCTCCCTCAGCAGTGGGAGCTTGCTGTGATTGACATCAAGGACTGTTTTTTCAGCATCCCACTGCACCCCTGTGACGCCCCCAGCTTTGCCTTTTCGGTTCCATCTATTAACCGCCAAGCCCCCATGTGCCGCTATCACTGTTGGGTTCTGCCGCAAGGCATGAAGAACTTGCCCACCATCTGCCAGTGGTATGTCGCGCACATCCTCTTCCCAGTCAGGAAGGCCTTCCCAAAATCCATCATCCTACATTATATGGATGATGTTTTGATCTATGCACCTGACAAGGACTCTCTGGACGTGACATTAAATGAGGTTGTCCACGCCATCAAGGAGGCAGGGTTTGAAATACAAGAAGAGAAGATCCAGCGCACCTGCCCGTGGATCTACCTGGGACTCCGCATCGGCGAGAGGACCGTTGTACCCCAGCAGCTCACCACCCAGGACGACCCAAGGACCCTGCGAGACCTCCACCAACTCTGCGGGTCCATCAATTGAGTACGTCCCCTGCTGGGTGTTATGGTGGAGGACCTCGCACCCCTATTCGATCTCCTGAGGGGCTGTGAGGATCTGGACTCACTGAGGACCATCACAGCGGAGGCCCAGGAGGCCACTGGTAAGGTGCAGAAAGCCCTGTCTTCTCGACAGGCCCACCGGACACAATCTCATCTACCTTTCTTATTTATAATTCTGGGAAGATATGGCCCAGATACTATGGCCTCATTTTCCAATGGGATGCAGTGCAGAAGGATCCTCTTCTCATTATGGAGTGGGTTTTTCTCGTGCACCAGCCATCCAAAAGTATCACCATGCCACAGGAACTGATGGCCCAGTTAATAACCAAGGCCAGAGCTCGCCTCCGGACCCTGGCAGGATGTGATTTCGCATGTATCTACGTGCCGTTGACCATGGGGGTATTGGAGAATTTGCTCCAAACCAATGAGCACCTCCAGTTCACCCTGGACAGTTACCCAGGTTTCGGTACATAAACCCAAACATAAGTTGTTTAACACAACTTTTAATCTGGCCCCAAAACCGCTCCAAAGTCAGACTCTATTGAAGGCCCTAACTGTTTTCACAGGTGGCTCAGGAGCATCCCCCAGGTCAGTGATGACTTGGTGGGATCCTCAGATGCTGGAGTAGGAATCTGACGTCCAGGTGGTGGAAGGATCTCCACAGATTGCTGAGCTTGCCGCTGTGGTCAGGGCTTTCGAGAGGTTCAAGAAACCTTTCAGTTTGGTCACTGATTCGGCCTACGTGGCTGGAGTAACTATCCGAGCCAAACATGCTTTGCTCAAGGAGGTCTCTAACCCCAAATTGTTTAAGTTGCTCTTGAAGTTAGTCTATTTGGTTTCCCACCAAGAGCAACCTTTTCATGTAATGCATGTGAGGTCGCGTACTGACCTGCCTGGCCCAATTGCCGAAGGGAACAGGAGAGCGGATGCTCTGGCCGTGCCTGTGCGAGGGCCTAACATCCCCGATACCGTCGCACAGGCTAAAATGAGCCATCAGTTTTTTCATCAGAATGTGCCTGCTCTCATGCGTATGTTCCATCTGCATAGAGAGCAGGCCAAAGCGATTGTGGCGACTTGCCCCAACTGCCAGCACTACCAGCTACCATCACTGGGCAGTGGGGTAAATCCAAGAGGCCTAGAAAGCTGCCAGCTGTGGCAGGCTGATGTCACCCATGTTCCCCAATTCAGGAGGACTAAATATGTCCACGTGTTGGTAGACACGTTTTCTGGTGTGGTCTTTGCGTCCGCTCACATGGGCGAGAAGACCAAGGATGCCTGCAAGCATTTTTTGCTTGCTTTTTCCACCCTAGGCGTCCCCCGTGAAATAAAAACAGATAATGGCCCAGCCTACACCTCGGCCAAAATGTGGGAGTTCTTCCAGGAATGGGGCATCTGGCACACCACCGGTATACCCCACTCCCCACAGGGCAGTCAGTTGTTGAAAGCGTCCATCAAACTCTGAAGAGGATCCTTGATCAACAGTGGGGAGGGGCAGAGGTTAATTCTCCCATTGTGAGACTCTGCAAGGCTCTGTTCACAATTAATTTTTTGAACAGTTCATTCTCAGAGCCATCCCCCCCCGTACACCGGCACTTTTCCAATTCAACACAAGCCAAATCAAAGGAGCAGCCGCTGGTGTTGATTAAGGATCCTGAAAGCCATCAGATCCAGGGGCCCTTTCTGTTGATTACCTGGGGGAGGGGGTATGCTTGTGTTTCTACTCCTGGCGGCCTCTGGTGGGTGCCTGGAAAGAATATTAAGCCCTTCCTGGGACCACCAGTGACGACTCCCGCAGCTGAGGGCCCACACCATGGACAGGACTCAGACTCTCAAGACCAGACCAGTGCCGCCTGGCGAAGGAGAAGACGGAAGTGACTGGCCACTATATCATCTGAATCCACACCTTTTCCAGCTGGCAGCACCCAGAACCCCTATTTTTCCTGACAATTTTCCTCATGTGTCTCCCTTCCCCCGTGATCCCTACACCCTAATGCCCTTTGTAAGGAAGGAGGGGGATTGGAAAGGGAACGTGAGCGTTGCAGAGCCAAAAAATGGGAGGCTGTGGATATGTTCTGAACCGGAGAGCTTTCCAGAACCCTTCACTGTTTTTCCTGTGTGTTTGTGTTTAAGAAAAGAAGCCTTTGAAAGGAGCCTATGAGAGAAGTTCTGCAACCAGTTAACATGTCCCCAGTAGCCGGTGTTTGTCCCCTGCTGGTCCTGTGCTGGATGCTCTGTGCCCATGCCTGGCTCGTGAGGCAGCCCAAGGAGAACCTATGGGTCACTCTGGTGCGTACCCTTAAACAGGACAGCATGTGTGTGTCGATGGGTAGCACCGAGGACCCCATGTCGACATGCCTGGTGGAATGCCCCTGAAGGCCAATGAATATCCGTTCGCGGGTAAGAAACCTAACCCTGCTGACAGCTGGGACTCGTGGACAAGGATACTCCCACATGCACCAGAGGAACTCCAGGAATTGGACTTACTGGGGTCCTCCAGGGCCACTTATTGTATTAGATTTGGGTATAAATACACCACGCCCGAGTGGATTGAGGCTGCCAAATTTAGAAGAAATCCATTTAAAGATATGAACCCAACACATACAGTTTATAGTGCAGCATTCTGGTGCAATTACACCAGTGAGACATTATCTGAGTCCTCGAAGCGTCCCAGAAAGCTGCCACAGGGTGTGTTCCTTATCTGCGAAGACTGGGCATGGGCAGGTACCCCCTCTTGTCTTCGAGGAGGGCTGTGCACTTTGGGCAAGCTTGCCCTGCTAGCACCGAACAAGACACAAATTTTGGATTGGCAGAAGGAGACACCATTTGGCTGCCAAAAATGCACGATTCATCAGTTGGCTCCAGATTCCAACAGCAAAATTTATAATTGGCCTATGTCTGTGAGGGTTGCTGTCTCTATTTTTGTGCCCTGGGTAGCCACGGCAAAGGCCCTCGGTGAGTTTACTCACCTTGAGTGCTGGCTTGGCAAGCAAGCCAATTACACCTCAAAGGCATTGAGCCAGCTCCTTGAAGATGAAGAGACGACCAGGCATGCTACGCTGCAAAACCGAGCCGCCATTGACTTCCTGCTGCTAGCGCGTGGGCACGGCTGTGAGGAATTCGAAGGACTTTGCTGTTTTAACCTCTCCTCACACAGCCAGAGCATCCACTCCACAATCAAGAAAATCCAGGACCAGCTGCAAGACCTCAAGACAGGAGACGACTGGCTGAAAGAGACTTTGAATAGTTGGGGACTGGCTGGCTGGGGGGCTTCCCTGCTTCATTCTGTTCTTTGGATTCTTTTTACTGTCCTTGTAGTTTTAGTGTTGTTTGGTTGTTTGAAAAGGCTCCTTATTAAGTTTATAGAAAATGCCCTTTCCTTAAACATAGAACAGGGAGATGTGGCGGTGGTTGAAACCTCCACTGCGGTTGTTCCTAGCCCGGAGCGTCCCAAGGGACTCGTGAGCCATCCCACAAATGGACTTTGAGTTTAATATCTCCTCCCTTCGGAGTTTAAGGAAAAGGTTTCTCCCCAGGTTGTTACCACCCCTTTATGTTAATCTCCCTTGTCCATAAGGTTACTTGTCCTGCCCCTGTTCTGGAAAGTCCCTTCTCCCTCGACGCCCCATAGGCTCTGGCTCCCTTTCCCCTCCCCGCATCTTTCCTCGTTGGCTGTACCCTAGTCACCCCACTTATGTACCACCCCTGGACCCTCACCTGATTGGACCCTGTTGTTCTCCCCACCCATTTTTCCCCCTGGTTAAAAGGCTGTGTTCGTCTATAGCTCTCGGTTCTCTGTCCCTGGAACCTATCAAGAGCAGACCCGTATTAAAGCTCCTGGTACTCCATATGGAGAATCCCTCCCACCTCTTTGCCTCTGACTCTGATTTCGCTATCTGGATCGAGTGTTGCTTTGGCTGCCTGCGAACACCTCGCAGGGGGGTACCCGGGGTGCGCAGGGATTTGCAAATCCCGCTGAGGCAACTCTCAGGGGACACTCAGGAATGGTCGCAGCGCCTGAGTCTCCCGCCCTGCACCGACTCGCCCTTACCTTAAGGCGCGCAGTGACAGCTCCCCAGGGCAGTGGTCACAGCACCAAGCCTGACAGAGTTCAAGAAGTGTTTGGACAGTGCTCTCAGGCACATGGTGTGTCTCTTGGGGATGGTTCTGTGCAGGGTTGGGAGTTGAACTCGATGATCCTTGTGGGTTCCTTCTAACACAGTACATTCTGTGATTCTGTGAATTTATTTAGAGATTAGAAGTTCAGTCACCTCAAGACAGAAGTTTTGGTTATCTTTCCAAGGTTGAATCTGGATCTGGGGGAATAGGAAGAGAGATTTACCTCACAGCCCCAGAGCATGATAATGTCTAGAAAATTCTTGAAACGTCATTTGAAGGTGATACAGCTTTCTTAAGCTAGGCTTAAGTTTATAATAGTATAGCAGTTTGAGGCTTTGTGTAACCTATTAATTAATCTAGTTCTGTTTAAGAAATATACCATTTTAGTTTGCATTAAAAGTCTATAAATTTTTTTTTTTGGATCTGTTGTGTTCCTGTCTTCTCTGGTTTCAGAGAAACAGATACATGATTGGAAAAATGACAGCAGTGGAAATTTTTTTTCCAAAATACAGTTTTCAGTGTTGGTTGGCATAGATAACTGTTTCACTGTCATGCCAGATGTAGAACTCTCTGTCATGTTACTGCTGTGTGGAACTGAGCAAACAAATAAGATATCTGTAAATAGTTCTCATTTTTTTTTTCTCTAAAGCTTGGTTTTCTGCACTGGAAACTCTTCACCTTGGAAGAAATATGGTGTTCATTACACAAGATATATGATCAGAAATAATTAATATTCTGGAAGCATTGACTTGCTGTTCTGCTGAAACTTAAAAAGCATACAGGTTTTAGAAAAACCATTATTGTGTGTTTTAATAACTTCTTGCATCTGACCAATGTTTTGTGCTATTTGCAGGAGCAAGGGTAAAGAACTTTTCTCTGAAGCATTGTATTGGCTTTGCTTTCAGACAGAGGATTGTCTTTGCATCGTGAATATCTTCCTTTGTTAGCATCAAATTTTACCAAAATTTGGCCAAGTGTTCATGCCATAGAGAATTACAGTGTATTTAGAGTTGCTTGAATTCTGAAGCTGGGTTCTTGGAGTTAGTAAGGCGAGTAGAGCCATTTGAGTACAGCAAAGTCACAAAAAGAATAGAGAAATCATATGAGTCAATATGAGAACAGCTGGGATGGGTAAGCAATGAGTTTCAGATGAAAAGATGTAAGGATTTGAGACAGAGATTGATTGGGTAATGAGAAAACTGGAATGAAGCTTTAACTATGGAAGAGGGTGGAAGTCAGGTAGCAGAGCCATGCATGTTTTACTTGGCTTCTTTTTGTTCAGGTGTGAAGTGGTCAGTGAAACAAATATAGTTTAAGCAAAGATTAAGGTTAAAACAAAAGGTATCTGCCTACAAGTACTCAGTCTCTTCTGCATCTGGAATGAAATTTCGGATTGTGTCCAAATATGTGTAAAATCTTTGGCAGTCCATATCTTGTCATCCTTATTTATAATGTATGTCTTCAGGAAGGTTGAATTGCAGCTGCTGTTGGTCAATCTCATTTGCATTCTTTTGAATAATTGTGAATATGAATTCTTTGCCTTTCATAAAATAGCCATCTAAAAAAGAAATAATATAATGTAACTTTGTACTGTTGTACACAAGGTTTTTCAGAAGGGTCAATGATTAGACTAATATTGCAAAAGAAGAAATCTATAATTTTCTATGTGATTTTTATTTGACTATGATGTGCTCTAACATTATCATTGTGCTTGATTTTATGATCTGTTTGACAGAACAGTCTCCTTTGGAACACAAGAGAGATGGCAATTTTTGGATGGCCAAGTCAGAGATGTAGAAACAGTTCTAGAAGCCCTTTTCTATCTTTACTGCAAAACATTTTGCCACACACAGGCTAAGACTGTCATACCATTTATGCTTGTTTCCAGTGTCTTAGTTGTGAGTTTGCAGTAGCTTCTTTAGTTTATAGCAGGCAAATTGTGAATGAGGAAATGAACTTTAACGTCTACATTATTTAGTGATACAAGAAGGAGCATGTACAGCTGTGTCCTTGAAATATGTACTGAGTTTCACTCATGCAGTTTCATGGCTGATTCAGTGAGATGAAAATTCATGCTATTCCAGCAGGGATAGTGCTGCATTCCTTCCCTCTTCCTCTAGTGCCAGCACTTGTATTAATGTAGCCACAGGCTAAGCTGGATCACCCTTGCCAGGCTGAAAACTAATACAGACAGAGAAATAAATAAATACCAAGAGAGTAATTTTCTACTGGGTTAGTCCCAGATTTATGTTGAGAGATACCAGTTTCCAGTCTCTTATTAGAGATAAATATCTCAAACCCTTTGTGAGAAAGGAGAGTAAATTTCTGAAGATCAAACTTGATTTTAACATGGAAACAGTTAGATGCAGTTACACTTCAATCTTGTAATATATTTATTGAAGGTATTTGTTAACTGGAATCACTGACCTGCATTATGGAGCAAGATTTTTCGAACATGTTCTTGCTGTGGATGGCTAGTAAGAGTGGCTTTAAAAACCTGTGTGGAGTAACATTTTGTCTTTTAACAAGCTCATGTATATGAAACAGGGGTTTTGTCATTATATTTCATTATCCTATATGTTTGCAGGGGATGCAGTAGTTAGCATAGTTAGTTCAAACCAAAGAGACTTTGTGTTTCCCAAATACATACTTCCCTTCGTATATTGCTTATTATAAAGGAACTTACATTATATTTAAGCTTTGAAGTGTTTAGAGGATGCTGTGTGTTGCTTATGAGGGTGATGTGCATTTCTTCTGAAGTTTGGTGATTATATAATGGCTGTAGTAGTTTTAGTGATAGAAAATAGATATATCTTCCTCTTTCTGTTTTCTATCTCAGTATACAGATAGAGCAGCTAGGCTAAAATAATGCTGTGTTATTTTAATGGCTTCCAAAATATTAAAAAATTATTATAATCCAGACTATTACTTGGCATCTTTTACTGTTGTCTCTGTGTACTGCAGCAAGAGGTATGCTAAATGATGGCTGAATTTTATGGCCATGTAGACCAAATGTTATGCATGACCCAGGTTCTATACCTTCACCTTTTTTTCATTTTTTGCCAGACCTTCCACCACTACTTCTGTGCTTGCCAGCAGCAGTCTGTGCTAAACTGCTTGAGTCATGTTCCATACCAATTCTTTTTTCTTCTGTATCTGACAGTTCTTCCTCTTGCCTTTTTCCAAATTTTTATGTGCCTCTTCTGTATTTCCTGTTTCAAGATTTACATTTGGATTGAAATCTGATCCCTGAGAATTTTGTGAAGAGAGCAGAAAGGAAGCTTGCATTGCCCTTGTGGGAGGAGGTGTCTTTGCCTCTAAGCATGTGCAGAGAATTCTCACATGTGTTTATTACTCTTTCTTCCATTATGCCAGTATAAATAATTAAGCTAATGACTAATGAGACTAAAGAGTTAAAAGGTCTAAAAATTGTAAGAATGGGATCTCTTGAGCTTAAAAATAAGAAAACAGAAATGGAATATGTCTATTTCTGTTCTCAGTTAAATGGTACATTAAACGTAATATTGTTCCCCTACAGGAACTGCATCCTGTACTACCTATAATATTTCTGAAGGAGTTAATATCACTTGTGAGTCCCATAAGAATGGTGATGAAACCAGATAAAAGCTATTTGTGCTCTTTGTACATGCAGTATTACCGACCTGTTTGGATCATGCGTCTTAGACTTGAGTTGTTGAAGAAATCCTTGTTTTGCTCTGCATGCTATCTCTAATTGTTTTCACAGAAGACCAGTATTTTGACTTTTGACTCACAGATGGATATCAGCTTTTTTGAAAATAGATAAACTTGTATCTTCGAATGTTTGAAAAGCTGACTTTTAAACAAAGCAGATTTGCAACATTAATTTTTGGATCTCTGCTGTATTTATATTTTTCTCATTATGGCTTTTGCAATTGAAGTACTTCTTTATTTCTTCTTAAAATTGGAAACTACATGATCATAACATATCATTACTTAGTAATGTTTAATTTTGCCACTTTAGAAGGTCTTTAATGGAAGAAGTCTTGAAAGTTTATACTATAGATGGCAAATTCTGGTCTCACTGAAGACGTGCTATTAAATCTATGGCAATGACCCTTAATATTTTTTGAAGGAAAATGTTTATCAATCAAACAAGTGTTTGAAAACTTATATTCAGTAATTTAAATTTTCTCTTTACTTTCTATCATTATAAGCCAAGTATTAGTGAATGCTATGTAGAATACTGTCCTAGATAAATTTCACATACCATAAATTTGAGTTTAATAAATACATTTTCAAGCATGGTTTATCTGAAATTTAACTTGGTTTTTGTTTTAAAAGGTACAGAAGATGAAGCAAGCTCAGTAATGCAATATCCTATGCAATATAGTAATCAAGATCCTTATTTGCATCAAGATGATGACCAGCAACAAGGATGGGTTTCTTGGGCTTGGTCTTTTGTTCCTGCTATTGTGAGTTATGATGATGAAGAGAATGATTCTAGTGGAATTCATGATGGAACAGCAGAACAACAGAAATCTCAGTCC
This sequence comes from Atrichornis clamosus, assembly GCA_013400975.1. NCBI lineage: Eukaryota > Metazoa > Chordata > Aves > Passeriformes > Menuridae > Atrichornis > Atrichornis clamosus. Next base: position 23,147 of record WBMZ01011357.1, read on the forward strand.
CCCAAGGATCCCGTTATTTCAGTTGGGTTTTACTGTACAAAGGCAACAGTGACTTTTAAGGTAAATATTTCTCTTGTCATAAATGATTCGTTTCGTTTGTTGAGGACGTGTGTAAAGATTTTCTGAGCATTTGTTTACTGTTTGATTCGAGACAAATATTGTTGATGTTATAAGGGGAGTATTATGTTATTGAGAAACAAGAAATGTGAATGTTGAATGTTCCTCTTCCATCATACTGGGGTTATAATTGCATTGTGAGTTAGTTTTGTTATTTGAGCTAGAATTTGACTATGTATTTTATAATGTTAAAAGGAAACCACTTAATTTACTAAGATTCATATTTTTTGATGAAACAAAATGTCTAAAAGCTTTCTTTGAATGTTTACTGCACTATTCTATCCATCTAATATTTATATAGATGTATATTTAGTTATAAAAAACCCTTTAGTTTCATAGAGCTTGTGAATTGGAGGAATTTTTTAGACTACTTTTTTTTGGACTACTCTATGTGAAAATACAAATTTAACTTGATAATGCTGAATTAACTTTCCATGGGTTGAAATTGTATTGATGAAAAGGATAAATAGTACATATACTCTGAGCTATAAACTGTGTATGTAGAGAAAAATTTAAGTATTACCTCTAAGCAAAGCTGCAAATTGCTGCTGGTCTTCTCACTAATATTTTGTAAGCTTGAAGAAGAGGATATGGAGGGTCTGAATAAGATATTGAGATGTGCTGACAGAAATTAAGAATTAAGATTCTGAATTAGCAGAGTGCTTTTAACACGTCAAACTATATGCAAGCAATTCCATGTGCAGAACTACATAAAGTGTCTCTCGGCTTTACAATTAAGCATGTATTAAATCAAGGCCAGAACTTTGCCAGGGTAATTGATGATGATTTTTATGACTTTGAGCCTTTCAGATGAACTTCAATACTTTCATAACTCCCATACAACTATTCTGTGCCTGATTATACACGCGATATCAACAGAAGCTTCCTGTCGCTTTATTGCCTGTTTAGCTTGCCATCTGTGCACAAGAGTGTTTTAAGGGCCTTTTGGCCTAATCTAGCTGTTTTTATTTGGTGGTGTAGCAGGACATTTAGCTGCTCAGCAATTGTCAGCAAGGATCAGGCAAGTGACTTTGGAAGCTGTAGACATTCTGTGGGGAGGTTGGTGTTTTCAGCCTCCTGGCAAATTTGGTTGCAAAATTTGGGGATATCAACAGACATTCAGTCATGTTCTTTGGTGTTGATTTGCTTCATCCTTCATTAAACGAGGCTAAAATTAAATAATGGATTTTTTTTTTTTCCTCCATTAATTGCATCTCTGGAACTCCACTTAAAACCTGAACAAGCCACCAAAGCTCAAATTTCTTGTTTATTATGGCTCAGCATCTTCTTTTGCACTTTGTCATACAGTAGTGATTTTGTGCTCATGTTCCTCATGCAAGAAAACTCATTAAAAATAATATGAACTTCTTTTTTGAACATATGTTTTGCTGGATAGTATTTTCCTAATGCTTCATTTACAAGTTCACACATTTTATATTAGGAAGTGATTGAAAACTACTTAAAATGTAACATTTTTGCATTCTATAAATTTTAAATGTGATGTATGATGCTAATATGGTGACAGGATGAAAACAGAATTCATTGTTCTGTTTGCATGCGAAGAATGTATGGAATTAATTTGTGGTTCATATTTTGTTTAAAAAATAAGGTCAAGTTTCTGCATTAACATTCTGAACAGTTGATATCATTCCAGCTAAAAATCATGCCAAATTAAACGTAGCATTTTCTAATAATGGTGAAAACTATTCTTGTAATTTCTGAGTTCTTTTAATCAATTAATTGCTTTTCCTCTACAATAATTGCACACAGGTGAAGGGTGATCAGTGATTTTTTTCATCCAATTTTCCTAGGACATTTGGATTAAAAAATTTAACTTGAAACAACATCCATGTGTATCCACTCTTGAAAATAAAGAGAGCCTTTAGATTTTTTTTGGTAAAAATTAGAATTTTAACTATTTGAGCTGCTCAACATAAACTAACTTATGTTTTTTCATGATGTAACATCTTCAATATTGTGTGCCTCTTTTCTTGTTTTTCTTAGCTGTAGGTTATGTGCTTTTTAACCTGAGTGTGATTTACCATTTTGAATTTTTATATCAAAATCATTCAAGAAATATGAATGCATGTTGCTCCCTATTACCATGAAACTAAAATGAGTATGCCTGTAATCAAAATGTTTCCATAGTATTATCATGCCATTTAATTAATTTCTGAGAAGAATAAATAATGTATGTATGCATTTTTACAGGGGTTTATAAGCTAATTTGATATTAACAATGCAACTGTGTGTCTGTTTTATCTTTTCCCATAGTTTTTCTTTGGATAAGCAAGTTAAAAATATTGCAGTGGATTTAAAAAATTCTATTGTAGCATATTTCAACCAGAAGTTGAATATGAGACGTTCTAATATGGATAATGTGTTACAGCTGTTTAATTGCACCTGTTTCCTGATTGTTAATATATTTTGGCCCGTAGTTTAATTTGTCTTCATCAGTTCCATATATTAATGACATTACTGCTGTTTAAAACTAATATTGACTTTTGTAAGGTGTTTATCCTATTGTTTTGTAGCTCACTGAAATGCAAGCAGAAAGTAGTTATTACAGCCCTCAGAAAGTAAAATCCAAAGAAGTTATATGCTGGGAACAAGAAGGAACAACAGTTGAGGTAATTTTCCATTGACAGGACGTTTTTGATAAATTATAGTAATGTAGCAAATTGTTGCTAATAAAATATTTTAACATTATTTCACTGCTGATTTGTCATATTCTGTCATGTTGTGTTTATTGTAATAATCACATAGATGTAAATTATCTAAATTTCTAGTGCTGTAGTGATTGGACACTACAGTAATCTCTTTCTTTGAAGTTCCCTGCATGATTGCTATTTATTAAAGCTCTAAATATATAAACCTAAACATATTTTGCTTCATTTTTCTCCATCTTCTTTATTTCTTGTGGAGTAGAAGTCTTAAAAATTTATCATATTTTTTTTCCTCACTAGGTCCTTATGAAAGGTGAACTCTTTTTTGACTGCCAAATTGGTTTTGTTGGTTGCCAAGCTATGTGCCTTAAAGGAATTATGGGAATTAAAGATTTTGAAGAGAATATGAGTAGGAGTGATGAAGTGAGTATATTGAAATATCACTTGGCTTGCTGAATAAGCAATTCTGTTACCCTTTATTAAAATATTTGGTTGCAAGAATTGAAAAAACTTCTGTTACCCATTGCGATTTAAGTTTTTTGACTGTTACTGTGATATAGAACTCGATGTCTATTCCTGAGAGTTGAAAAGACAAATCTCTCAGATTGAGAAGAGACAAAACATAATACTTCTTTTTCTTTTTTGGACAATAACCTATTGTTGCTTATGTCTGTATACTTTGATTTTGTATAGCAAATTAAAACACAGTTGAAAATCTTTGAAAGTACTTAAATCAACAGAAGATTGGAAAAGGAAAAAATGGGAGCACTGTATGCTGAAGATAATAGGAGCGTAGCAAAAATTCCAACTGGGTGTCTTACCTTATTTCTCACTATGGTTGAGAGCAGTATGAAGTGAAGTAGTTAGACAGTATTAATTTCTGTATTTTAAATAGAAGTAAATGTTCAGTTGCTTAAGATGAAATTAGGTATCCATATGAACTATTTTTAAAGTATTTAATGAAGCCATGCATGAAATTTTAAATGCAATAATGATGATTTTTAGTTGAAATGCAGATAGAATAGTACCCTAAATTATTGGAGAACAGCAACTATTATCTACGTCTAAATAAAAAAGAATAACGCAGCCAAGAACATGATGTTAGTGCTCTATGAATTCTTGGAAAGTATTTTAAAGAGAAAACTTAATAATATGAAAGAGAAAATGCTAAGTGACTATATTTATGTCAAATATCTCCTAATTTGAGAAATCATATACTGTGCTATGATAGGTATGATGGGGCAGCTTATCTTTCCCCAGTGAGAGTAGCATGGCTTGGCATCCATCTCAGGTGTTTGTGTATGCTGTGCTGAACATAAGAAAATATCTTTACACAGCTGCCGAGTATGACATAGTTGGGATGTTAGAGATGCAGTGGGACAAACTACATCACTGGTGTGCTGCAGTGGATACACATAGGCTTTTCCAGAAAGAGTGGCTGAGGAGGCAAGGATTAGCCAACTGTAAAAATGCTATGCTGACCTTGTTAAGTACAAGGGAGATGTGGTTGGCCATGTGAGAGTGGACAGCAACCTTGTGTGCAGCAACTATGACATTGTCAGATATAAAATCATGAGAGAATTGAGTTTTAGATTGAGGTGAGTGGGTGAGCAAGAGAGTTTCATAGAGTCATAGAATATCCTGATTTGGAATAAACCCAGAAATAACATCAAGTCCAACTCTTAAGTGAATGGCCCATACAGGGATTGAACCCACGACCTTGGCTTTATTAGAATCATGCTCTGACCAACTAGCTAATTACCTTTAGGTTAGTTGAGAAAAGAACATTTGGGGGTTTATTGCTACTCATTTTTCTGCCATCCTCTAGTGCATGAATTTAAGAAGTATCTGCTTTATGACAGTGGTGGTGATGTTGATACTTGCCTGTTGTCTTTGTGTACTGCTATAGTTGTGGGATTGGGCCTTTCATAGAAGTTCTGGCTCTGCCTGTGATTTAGAATAGATGGTTGGAAAAAATAAATCTCCTAAATAACTTCTTTTGATGAATAACTCTTGATAGGAAAGTTGTATTGATTTCAGAAGGATAGAGGTTTGGGGAAGGCATATTAAAATCTAGATGAATAAAGGATGATAATGTAGCAATGAGGTCATACGTGGAAATAACTGATTGTCTTGAAGAGGATAGATACAGCATCTGAAAAGATTGGTCAGCCAGAAATGGAGTATGTAGTGATTACACGTGACAAGATTTTGTATACTAAAGAGGATGGGGCAGAATTCGAAGCAACTGTGACCTGAGGTTATTTGCTGTTAAAATGCAACTAATATGTTCTGTATCATGAGTTATATAATATTCATTAGCTCAGGTCATTTTTATTGATTTGAAAATGGGGAGGGGGTGGGCAGGAACTTCAGTGTTACGTGAATGAAGTTCATTTTGTTGTTTTATCTTCATTCCTAGTGAAATATATTCTTAAGGGATACTACTATGTGTGTGTCATTTGTGTGCTATGACAGAATTGAAACTGCTCTGTTAACTTGACTGCATGTTTCTTTTTTTTCTCTCCCCTGCCTTACCTTCTACTGCCTCGTGAAGGAGGCATACTTCTTTAATTGTGGAGAAAATTTGAGTGCAAAAGGGATGACATACCTTACCAATTCACTATTTGATTACAGAAGTCCAGAAAATAATAGTATTCGTGCAGAATTTATATTGGATGCAGCTCATCACAAGGTCAGAGAATTACATTTTTGTTATAAAAATATTTTCAATTGTATTGGGTTTGTAAGGCTTAATTTTTGGTAGTGGGGGGGGGCTACATGAGTGGTTTCTGTGAGAAGTTGCTGGAAGCTTCCATCATGTCTGGCAGAGCCAATCTCTGGCTGGCTGCAAAGATGGACGTGCCGCAGGCCAAGGCTGGGCCAGTTAGAAGTAGTGGTAACGCCTCTGTGATAACAGCTTTAAGAAGAAAACCAAAACAATACTGGTGGCATAGTTTTAATTTTAGCCAGAGCAGGGTGGGGTGAGAACATGTGAGAGGAACAACTCTGCAGACACCCAGGTCAGTGCAGAAGGAGGTGAGGAGCTGCTCCAGGCGCCGGAGCCGAGATTCCTCTGCGGCCCGTGGTGAAGGCCATGGTGAAGCAGCTGTGCCCCTGCAGCCCATGGAGGCCCACGGGAGTGCAGAGATCCACCTGCAGATCATGGAGGAGCCCACGCCGGAGCAGGTGGGTACGTGGAAGGAGACCTGAGGTTAGAGGAGCCCTGCTCCCAGGCTGGAGCAGCCTGTCCTTGGAGGACTGCACCCCGTGGAGGAGTGACCGACACTGCAGCAGTTCACAGGGAGCTGTTGCTTGTGAGATGGACTCACGTTGGAGAAGTTCCTGGAGAACTGTCTCCCGTGGGAGGGACCCCACAGTGCAGCAGGGGAAAACGACTCCTCTCCTGAGCAGCGGAAGAAGCCACAGATGATGGACTGACCAAGACCCCCATTCCGTGTCTCCCTGCGCCATGGGGGTGGGAGGTAGAGCTGGGAGGAGGGAGGGG
>WBMZ01011357.1:29716-125378 GCA_013400975.1 Atrichornis clamosus
CCCTTTGTTAAATTTTCTCCCCTCTATCCAGTTGGGCGGGGAGTGAGCTAGCAGCTTTCATTGGATGCCTGGCATCTGGCCAGGGTCAACCCAAGAAACCAATGCTCTCTAATGGATTTCTTGTAATTATTTAGGCCTGTGTACTATTAGAGGACTGATTTTTCATTACTTTTTCACGATTAACTGAGTTTTACTTTGCAACTGACTAAAAAAAAAAAGCAAATCTGTTTGTGTTAAAAAAAAGACACCCGCAAAAACTGAGCCATAAAACCCCAAGTAAACTGAAAAAACATGTCCAAAAGAAACCTCAAACTCCCCTCCTGCCCCAAAAACTGAATTAATGCCATAGTTTCCAAAAGCACTAACCACAGGAAAAGTGTGGTTTTTTAAGAGAAAAAAAGAGATGTGGGAGAATATGAGAAAACAGTCAAGCTTTACCAGTGCATACTTTAAACCCAAAAGTAAGTAGTCTATGGTCATCAAACTAAGGAGTGCTGTCAGATTTGGACATGTTAATTTTATTGTTTGTGTCCTATATTTTTCCACATAGAGAAAATTTTGCTAATTCTGCCTTTTATGGAGAATTTTCAGTCACCTATAGTCTCTGTTGTGGTAAATTGTGCAGTAAAACTTTATTCTCTGATTGCAATTATTAAAGACTGATTGGAATGACCAAGGTGGTCCTTTCTGGGTGTGTTCATAAGGTAGTTCTGTGCTCTGTTTTTTGTGCAGGTAAGCCATTTACAAATTCTACTATTTTCACCTTTTTAGTACTACTGATGAAGTGTAACCCTGAAGAATTCCACGAAAAAATGAAATTAGTAAAATCACAAGTACTTACGTTCAAACTTTGCCCGTTTTAGTTTTAAGCTTAGTTTTAAGCTTTACTCTGTCCCTGATCTGTCTTTGATGCTTTTATGATTCGCCTATTTTTTTGAACAGAGAGGAAGCCAATTTGCTGTGTAATGGATTATATTATGTATAAATGCCAATGTTGACATAAAGTCTTGATATGTTTCCTACTGTTTAAAGATGAAACCACAATATTCCTTGAATAACAAAGCCAAATTGAATGAGCTGAAGTTTTCAGCATGAGGTGAAGTGCAGAATATTTACTCCATTAGAGGTACTAATTGACTAGATGTTATTGATGAACTGGTCAGCATGTCCACAGGAATTATGGATGTGCATTTGTGTGGCCTCAAATGGAAGTTACATTACCTATCAAAAAGGTAAATTCTTTGGGATAACCTCTGTCCTTTGCTTTGATAAGCCCTTCCCTGAGTTGATGCACAAATCCAAACATGAATATATCTATCTAATACCAATCTATCAGTTGGTAGTCTCAAGATTCTTTCCTTATACAACATTTTCTTTGTTTGCTTTGCTTTGTCGGTAGGAGACGTACACAGAGATAGCTGGAATGCAGAGGTTTGGGGCTTTTTACATGGATTACTTGTACACAATGGAAAGCACCAGTGGCAAAGGTACTTTTTTTCCCCTTTGTTTACCCTGATAAATAATAGAAGCAAAAGACTTTTCATGCTGAGATGGTACTTGACCAACTGTCCTCTAACTTACCTTAGATTTACCATCAGGATCATCATTAAAATGCTTTCATCTTCATTGATGTCTTAGAGGTTAGTTGTTTTGGTTAGCTTTTGATTGTTGGTATTTTTCCTTTTTTTAGTTTCTTTTCCTGCATAAGTAATCATTTTATAGCTAGTTGCTAAACTACCTACAAGTAATTGTCTTGTAGCAGTGGTGGAGTTCATAAAGTATGATGTCTTTTTTTATTTAAAAAGTTGTTATTACTGACTTTGCACGTAAAAAAAAATCTTTTGAGAAACCCTGGTTGAAGAATGAGATTGATTGCGTACTTGGTGCAGAAGATGAAAAGGACTGTTGTTTTTGTTCCATGGAGAAAAATGCAAGGATGCAAGATAGTGTGGAGAATTAATCTTTAAGTATCTGAAAAATTTTTTGAGCAAATATTAGCCTAAACCATGTACACTTAGATATTGGCCAATTCTAAATTTTTGAGATTCCTGTCAGTTCTTTTCTAAGTCTGAGAAGTGGATTTAATACAGTAAGTATATCTACTTTTGTGACTGTCACAAAAGCTGGGACAAAGGATGTAATCTATCAGCAGGTAATATGTATATATTTTTACACAGATATTCTTATCATTAATTGCAATGTAATTTCCCCATCACTCTTCAGAAGACTGTCATCTACAGCAGCTGCTCTGCAGTTTTATTGTCAAATTAATAATTCTTTCTCTCCCATCTGTGTATTTATTATTGTGAATACTATTTCTCTGGATATCTGTTGGGCACTTCTCGCTATTTTGTGACGAAACATTTATTTGTCGTTGCTACCTAGTTCAACTCATCTCGGTTGGTGGTTTTTTTGGTTTGTTTTTTTTTGGTTTTTTTTTGTTTGGTTTTTTTTTTTTTTGGTTTTTTTTTGTTTGGTTTTTTTTTTTTTTGGTTTTTTTTTGTTTTTTTTTTTTTCATTTTTGTTTCTGTGTAAGAGAAGTCACAACTCCTAATGTTTGGGTTTGTCTTCTGGACTTGTTGGACATTAAGTGTGAAAGGAGTAGGAAGGAAACTTCTAGTTTCCTTAGAGGATGGATCATGAAAAACTTAGAAAAAGAAATAAACAATTGCCTTTGATAGTAGTGTCATACACCAGGAAATTTAACAGTTCTCTTCTGACTCTGAGGCTTTCCTCTGTACCATGAGTGTGGTGTGAAGCTGAGAAGATGTTCAATTAAGTCAAGCTTCTACTGCACTCTACTTCTGGTTTTAATAAAGATATAAATATTTAGTTGTACTTTGAACTCTTATGTAGAGAAGTCAAAAACCTCGGGTGAGCCTAATCTCCTTTTCGAATCTTTGTATAGAAATTTAAATCTGCACAGACTATTTGATTACAAAGAAAAATTGATTTTGTGGAGTATTTTGTCTTGTTTCTCTGAATGCACAAGGAATGTTATGATCATATCTCTTTCTGACTTTTAACTGGCCCTTTTCAGAAATTACTCAACTCAGAAGCCCTTTTCTCTTTTCCTCAGTACCAGGCTACTGGTATATTCTGACTACATTTTTCTCTCCTTAGCTTCTCTTCTTTTTCTTCCAGGGTGCTTTCTCAGAGCCTTGGCTTCTATTTTCTCCATCAGTCACTAGGAAAACATCTCACAAAATGTAGCTTGGCTTCCTGTCAAGTCTTACTGTGTGGGTTTTGTTTCAGTATTACTCCTTTAATTTCAGCTACCTGGCTACATAAAATAATGGACAAATAGGTGTAAAATATATCAAGATTTTGAAAACAATATAAATTTGCTGCATTTTTAATGTGTTTTTTATATGAAAGTTTGCATTTTACTATTTCTTATTTTGATATAACTATATTTTTAGTTACAATCACTCCACATACCATAAAAAAAACTAACCCAACTTAAGTTATGGGAGGCAGTTACTGTGATTTTAAGATTTTTATCTGTGAAGGCAATTTTGGTTTGACACTTTCTTTGCACCTTTAACCTTTCCTGAAGCATAGGATTACTGATTAAACCACAAGTGCCTCCTGGATAACATTAACCTCAGGAGTTTCATCTGTCACTTACAGAAGTGCATTAATCAATTTCAGTATTTTGAATGAAAGTGAGATAGTCATGCACAGTAGTCTTATTTTGAAATTCTGCTTGTCTTCCCCTTCCTTTATTTTTCTGGTTTTTTCCTCCATATTTCAGTGCAAAACAATTTCCCTGAAACATTATGTAGCCTGTCAGTTTCCTGATCACTGATTTTCACGACCTTGAGAACTAGCAGGGTGTACTGTTGAAGTTACATTTTGTTTGTAATATGTACCTCTCTATTTTGTTGGCAAGCATACTATGCAGCACTCATTTTGATATTTTTGTCAGTTAGAATCAGACATATGATTTACAGAGAGCTTGAATACTCAGTGATTGAAAATTGGTTTTCTTTGTGCATCCATGAAGTTTCCTGTGATCATCTACTTCTGTAGATGATCCATCCTCTTTGCACTTAGTTGGAATTAAATGGAACTGTTCTAGAAAGTGATTTGTATTAATTCTGTCCCTTCAATATATTATTCATATACATACAATATATACAAGCAAGTCTGGTTTTTTCCTCTTTGAAAAGGTAGGCTGTTACTACTTCTGGCCTTATTATTTTTTATGTGATGTTATGGTTTTTACACTTCTTGGTAGTGTACATCTGAACTGAATACTGTGTAGAATCGAAAGGATAAAAGTCTGTGTGTTGACTGCCTATAAAATAAATGCAGAAGTCTGTATGGCTTTTAAAAAAAGATATTTTCCAGGATTTATCCAAAAGGCTGTAACTCAGTTTCAGCTGAAGATTTGAATAGGTTTTATAATACTATATATAGTATCCTTCTGTCCTTTTATCTTTCTTTTATTGTTCTTTTTCTTCTCAGAAAAACAACACACCAAGGGAAGCATAGGCTATAATACTCTCACCATCAACTTCTGTTGGGCTTTTAGGATAAAGTTTATTCTTCTGCTGAGTCTATAAGGCTGTAAAGGCCTGCAGAGCATTAGGCCAGCTGTGCTTCAAATTTGGATAAGTCTCACTTTATTCAAGGACCTTTCTCCTCACCAATACTTAGAAGCAACAATATTTTATAGAGTATGATTTAAACCTAAGGGAAAAAACCCCCTATCCTTGCTTCCTTTTCCACCAAGCTCAACGTCCCTCAATAAAAAGCCTGTTTGAATGAGTACAGTTAAGAGTACAGTAAAGAGAGAGGCAAAAGTGAAAGTTACCCTGGAGGGCAAATGACTGGATTCCTGATGGACAACCAGAAATCATAGAATTGTTACGGTTGGAAAAGAACTCTTAAGTCATTGAGTCCAACCATTAACCCAGCACTGCCATGTTCACCGCTAAATTGTGTCCCCAGGTGCCACATTGATATATTTTTTGAACACTTCCAGGAATGGTGATGACAGTGCTTCCCTTGGGAGCTTGTGCCAGTGCTGTGGCCAATTTCAGTGAAGAAATTTTTCCCAGTATCCAATCTAAACCTCCGTTGGTACAACTTGAGGCCTCTCATCCCATGATTTCTTATTTTGGAGAAGAGACTGACTTCCCTCTCTTGTTACACCCTCCTTGCAGGTAGTTGTAGTGAGCAAAAGTCCTCTCTGAGCTCCTTTTCTTCAGGCTAAACACTCCCAGCTCCCTCAGCTGCTCCTCATAAGAATTGTGCTGCAGGCCCTTCACCAGCTCCGTTGCCCTTCTGTAGCCTCAGAATCCATTTCATCTTAATGCTTATTTGTCAGATTGTTCATTTATGTAATGGTCAGCAAGACATTTAATGTTCAGTGCTTGTGTCAAAGCAATGAAGACACTGTTAAAGTGATGATTTATTAGGAAAAAGAAATCAGAATGAAGTTCTGCAAACTAAATATGTTAGAGGAATGGGAGTATATTTTTGCAAGTCATATGTAACAGGAAAACTTGAGCTTCTGAAATTCTTTAACTGAAGAATTTCCATGAAGTATGTTTAGAGAAATAGTTATGTTGTTTTGTAGCTGATGAATAGCCTGTATCCAGTGAATGTGTGATTCTGGTCTACCTCATTATCCTACTTTACTGAACCACTCTTTTATCTCTGTGTTGGTTCCTAAAAAAGCAGTCTGAGACATAATGATTAAAGAATTTTATTTCTCGCTGCCCATGCATCAGTGAATGGAGGTGAATGTGAATGGGAGAAGGTTTTATCTTAGTTGGTATCAGTCTGGTTTATGATAGTACAAGTGAGCGTGATTCTCATGGCTCTTCTAGCCTGTGTTAAGGCAGCTAACCTTTCAAGGGCCCAGATCTGTAGTGTCTTTGCAGCACACCTTTTCCTTGATTGTTGGGGATGGATATCTTTGTGATAAGCTGTAGAAAGTTTTGTACAGCATGGCTGTCATTGGCATGTGGGGTTAAGTTGCCACAGAAGTTTAGACACCTCCAAGGAGTCCCAAACTTGAGAAATGCAAAGTTCATGGAAGGATTCCTAAGTTGTACTCTGCTTGGAGGCAAGACAAAAATTTGCCCTGTTTGCTCTGCATGTAGCAGGAATAATTTTTTTTAAAGCCTGTTAAACCAGTCATTGTGTATTTGTGTGTTCTATTTGCATTGTTATATTTTTCTGTATATTATAAGTCTGTGATCACAGGATTTGAAAGAGAAGTAGCTGATAAAAAATGTTATTATGTCCCATTGTTTCGTGTAACTTGTTATTTATAAAACTTCTTGTAGTTTCTGGGAATCAGCAAGATCTTTCTTCAGTAAAGAGTGAAGATTTTGGAAATGTTCAGGAGATGTCTACAAAAAACCTCATTGTGGGTCCACTCAATCTTCGACTGGATAGCAGTGCAGTACACCGGATAATGAAAATGATAGTTTGTGCTCTGGAACATGAGTATGAGCCATACAGCAAAACTAAGCCAGGTTTGCTCTCATTGCATACATACAAATATACAGAATTAAATCCGACTGCATTTAGTGCTCTTGAAGGTGCAGCTTCCAAATAGTTAAAACTCCAAACCTGTTGGGGATTTTATGAGTCCAAAGGGCAAAATGTAAAATAAAGGTAAAATTAATCACAATATTCCCATCAGCATTGGATATACTGAGATTATTTCAGACACTTGGGAAGCCTTTTGTTTTAATCATAAACCTTGTGTTGAATAAGAATGGCTTATTTTGTTGTCTACTCTAGCTTAATTTTAGAGTCTCAGAGAAGAAAGTATCTCTGTTGGTGTTTATTAGTTTGAAATAATAGTCATACAGGATGAAAATGCGTGGAAACAAGTTACGCTAAAGTGTTAAGATGAGTTTCCAAGAGCAATATAGATTTCAAAATAAGGAAAATTAAGTTAGTGTTGCATTTAGCCTTAGGTAGAACTAGTGTGGACTAACACTGTTAACTGTGAAGGGGTGGGGGGTGGGGATTTGCATTTTTTTGCAGTCCCTAGCCATTTCTGAAACATCAACTCCAGGACACATTTTATGTATTTTAGTGAAACATATGTAATCTTGATTTATTGTAGATGTTATGGATGGAAATAGAACTATGCCAAGCTCAGAAGAAATAACATCACTGGAGGAATACATTCCCACTCGACATACAACATTCACTGTTCTTAAGTGTACAATTATAATCCCTGTGGCAGAATTCAATTTACTAGACCACTTGCTGCCCATAATCATGGGTGAGAAGGTATGTATGCACAGATAATTATTCAGTTCTTTATATCAGCGTGTGGTGTTGCATATAAATTTTCTTACTGGCCTGTTATTCCATGTGCTGTATGTATTGCTGAGTTCTGAATTATTTTGGTGCCCAAGCGCCTTAACTTCAGATACCTAAGACAAGTGAAGTCTGACTAGTTAGACTTGGAAACTGAGGTGTCGTGTATAGATAGAAAAAAATAATTGTGGAGAAGAAAGATTTTAAAGCATCAAGCAGATGAAAAAGCAGTAGCTCTGATCTTTTGATCAGAAGAGTACCTGTTCTGCAGGTCTTCCCAAACTGGGTAAAGTCTGAAATCTTTTAATACATAGACTCAATAGAGACTCCACAGATGTTAACAGTCAGCTCTGTGTGTGCTAGTTCCAGCCAGGATGCCAGCAGGACTTGGGCATTTAACTGCTGACCAGCTAGCTCAGAGAGACAGAAATTTTCTAACAGCCTTCATTTGTTTTATCTTCTGGATATGTGTAGTATAATGCCAGCTAAAGGATCCTATACTGTTTTTATTCTTACAGGTCTCCTTCCGTGTACAAAGCTGAGGTACCATAGGGGTGAATATGCGGTTTGTAGTGAAGACTTAGGTTTATCTCTCATGGCAGAGGCTGGAAGGTGTTTTATGGATAAGGGAAGGAGTGGGAAGAAGAGAAAACCCATCCGTTCTTGATTGAGTTATATTTCGAGGAATTTTGGACCAATATTTCATATGTAAGGCTGAGAGAGTTGTGGTAGCTCAGCCTGGGGAACAAAATGCTTCGAGGAGACCTCATTGTGTCCTTTCAGTACCCAAAGGGGGCTTCTTATAAGGAGGAAGAGGGAGTTTTGTACAGTTAGAAAGTGACAGAACAAGAGACAATGGTTTTAAATGAAAAGAGAACAGACTTAGTTTAAATGTTACGAAAAAAGTCTTTATTCAGAGGGTGATGAAGCACTGCAACAGTTGTTCAGTGAGGTTTTTTCCTTTTTAGCACTTTTTAGCACATTGCACTGAGTAAGTGCAATGGGCTGTGATTCTTTTCACCTTATGGGCATGGGCAGATAGTATTTTTATAATGGAAGAACAGTCCCATGTTTCTTGTAGGTTTGAGGCAAAGAAGGTGGATTCAAGTGAACTTTTTAGTTGGTTTAGTCATTACTTGGAGTCTCAATTTACTTTTCTTGAATGAAGCCAAGCATACTTAAAATAATAATTTTGAATTTTAGATTGAAAATCATATATATATATATCAACTTACTGTCCTATTTTGATGCAAATGTAATACAATTTTTAGATTTGTAGTGTAATTTGGATTGAAAGAGATCTTTGGATGTGTTTTCCACAAGTCCAACATCGTGGCCAAAGCAAGAGCAGATTGCTCCAGGGGGTTGTTCTGTCAAATGCTGACTTAGCACCTCTGTCTCGCTCTTCTCTGTACCCTCCCAGTAGGTAGCAGTAGACAGCAGTAGGATCTTCCTCTGGCCTTCTCCAGACTGAGTAACTTCAGTTGTCTGTTTCTCCTTAGACAGAGCTCATGTGCTTCAACCCCATAACCACTTTGTTTCCAACAAAGTTCTTGTGACATGCCCATGTCTGACCTGTGCTGGATGCAGTACTTCATTTTAACGGATACTATAAAAAGTAGAGTTGGATGTCTAAAGTTGTGGTATTTATTTTCTTTAGAATGGCATCTTCTTTTGCTGAGATATCTGGCATGACTGAATACATAAAAGATGACATGGTAAAGATTAGATCACCGTGAGATGATTATGGTGATAGTGCTTTGGAGTGATAAAATTATAAACAAATATTTTATAGAACAAAATATTTTGACTTTACATATTCTTGTAGTGGCTTGACCTTGACCAGCTGCCAGTTGCTCACTCAGCTGTTCTCACTCCCCCTCCTTAAGAGGATTGAGCGGAGAGAATAGGACTCCTCGGGGTAGAGGGGGAGATCACTTACCAGTTACCAGTATGAGCAAAGCAAAGGTGACTTGGGGCAATTAGTTTAATTTATTGCTAAGAATCCAAATAACATATATCCCCTATCCTTTTTTCCCCAGACTAAACTTCAGTCCTTCATTCCCTGACTCTTCTACCTCCCACCCCACAGCAGGGGGGATGGGAATTGGGAGATTGGGGTCAGTCTGTCACAGCTGATCTCTGCCACTCCCTCATACTCACACTGTTCTCCTGCCCCATTAGAGTCCTTCTAGCAGGCTGCAATCCTTGAGGGAAAATCTGCTCCTGCACGGGCTTCTCCACAAGGCTGCAGTGTCCTTCAGGGTATATCCACCTGCTCCAGCATGGGGACCCCCATGGGCTGCAGTGTGGATGTCTGCTTTCATGTTATCTCTTTCATGGGTTGCAAGAGAATCTCTGCTCTGGTGCCTGGAGCACCACTGCCTCCCCCTCCTTCTGTGACCTTGCTGTTCATATTGCTGTTTCTCACTTCTCCGAGTCTTTGCAGCCTGTGTGGCGTTTTTGCCCTTGCTTAAATCTGTTTGCACAGAGGTGCCCCCGGCTTGGCTGAGGGGCTCAGCCGTGCCGTGTGGTGGGGCTGTTGCAGCACTGGCTGGGACGAGCTGAACCCAGCCTGGGACAGCCCCTGGTGTCCCCTCACAGAGGCTGTCCCTGCACCACCAGCACCTGGACACTTGCATTACACAAAGACAATTCTGGCTAAAAAGTTGATTATTTTAAACTTCAAAGAAAGTATTTTGGAAAGATTTGAGGATTCACAGTATAATGCCATGGTATCTGTAAATAGTTTATTACATATAGATTTGCTTGTGTGTGTAGGTAAGAACATGTAGGTGTGATAAATAACACATCTGTATTATAATGTGATTTTTCCCTCCTTCTCCTAGAACTTAAGTGGACTGTTAAATGCTGCAAGTTTCCAGCCCCTGCGGCCTTTACCTTCCATCCGAATTTTGGTGGAAAAGGTTAATCTGGAGCACTCAGTGCCCATGTATGCTGAGCAACTGGTGCATGTGGTCACCAGCCTCGGCCAACCATCTGACAACCTGCTTCATTACTGTTACTCACACTGCTATCTGAAGGTAAAGGAGGCTTGAGATGTGTTTCTTAATGCATGTGCTGAAAAAAAGATCATATATGTGTAGTTAATCCCAGGCGATAGCAGGTTTCCTGTGAGAATGTTTTCAGGTTTTCTAAAAATCCATAGAGTAAACACATTTCACAGAATGTTGTTATTTGGGATTGCTGCCTCTAACTAGAGCCAAGTGTTTTGTAATATGAACAGAGAACTTTATGTGAGGAAACTGCACAGACTGAAGATCCAAGGTCCTTGTGGCAAGGTTGAGTTAAAATAGTTTGGAACGAAACCTTTCTCCTCATCCCAGATAATGCTATAGAATATATAGATGGCTGCAAAGTACACTTACAAATATGATGGGATGTTATGTGGAAAAACCATCACTGCTGGTAGTACTGATAGAGCAAAACCATTGTAGTGAAGGTATGCAATCAAAAACTGTTGAAAAACAGTTCAATTGCTTTTCATTATAAAAGGAAAGACTTCTGAATGTTCTCAATTAAAGATGCATTATGTGACAGGGGTTCTTTTTGTGAATTTGGGGGAAGCTTACGATACAGAAAAATGTTTTGAGATTATTCAGTTGCCATTTACTCTGAAGAGGAGTTTTAAAACAGACCCTTCCACCCTTTTAGGATGTGCTCAGGCAGTTTGAAACTTTTTGGGTGCTGCTGAAATATAAATATTTAATACTGCTACTGTTACTTTTACTCAGTTTTTCAGTTATCTATTCACTTAATAAGAATTTAATTTCTTAAATCTTCTTTATCTACATAAACCAAATTGTGTTGCAGAATTGCATGGCAAGCTTTCAGTTTTCTGGGTGACATGTTTGCCTTCTGTCACATTTAAAGTAATTGGAGTTGCAGTATTGTAAGTCAGTTGTATGTTTTTCAATTTGAGGGGAATTCTTTTTCTATTCAAAAACTTTTAGCAGCAAAATTTGAACATCAGCTTTGAGTTTTAGGGTTTATTTGCTAGGTTTAATATTAGCCAAAGTGTTCTGTTCTTGTGAATGGTGGTACAGCATGTTAAGAGGCAACTCTACAACAGTTTGTTTTCCATATTGAATAGGGAAAGATCGTAAAGAATTCTTGTGACAAATCTTTCTTTAGACAAGCTCCTACTGAGAAAAACAGCTTTGAAGGGAAGCTTCTAATTTCCTTAAATACCACTCTTTTATACTGGTGTTGTTATAATTACCCAAAGTTATTTTACTTTATATGAAAGGCAATGTGTAATTTCTAAGTTTAAAGGATATTCACTAAAATATTTTAGTGGATAAATTGTAACTCAGTACTTTTAAAATTTCAGCAGAGTGTAGTTAACTCTTTATGAGCAAAGGAAACGCTTTTATATGTATTCTTTTTAGGGCATTATTTGAGGTAGAGTTTTGTAACTATAATTGCGTTTGGGGAAAAGGAATTATCTAAAAACAATACACTATTTAATATTTGAATATATTTATAAATACATGTACTATGTTATAAAATAACTTGAAAGTGATCTAATAATGTGATAGCATACCATTTGACCAACTGAATTTGTTCCAGATATTTGGTTTTCAAGCAGCACTGACTTCTTTGGACAGTAAAGGATTATACTGCATCCCTGTTCCAGTTATCCCCTCATTCAGTACAGCTGTTTATGGCAAGCTGATCAAGTTTCCCAAATATTGGTGAGCATTAAGCTTGTACAATGTGTTTAAATAATGTGTACAATTACTTCTGCATTTCTAATGAGTGATTTTAAAATGCCAGTCTTCATATATATCCCTAAACTTCTCTGTCTCTTCTGTCATGTTCTATTATCATGTCTGTTATTGTTAATAAGTTTCTGTGTGAGGATAGCTGTCAATAAACATTTTAGATCCTTATTTGGCTGAGAGAACCAGCCAAACTGTGGGTTCAATTCCTGTATGAGCCATTCACTTAAGAGTTGATGACTCTTGTGGGTCCTTTCCAACTCAGAATATTCTGTGATTCTGTGATACACAAGCCCTCTAGTAAATGGCTTTCTTCTGGACCATGTAGATTTCTGGAACCAGCTTCTATTCTTTCTTGGGCTGATACAAAAGCTTAAGTTACATACTGATGACAAGCTTGATGTGTTGTTTAACTGAACAGGTCAGCTTTTCCTGTTTTAAACTCTGCCAAATAAAAAGCAACAAGTTGGGGAGTAAAACTCCCAAACATCCCAACCCCACGAAGTTTCTACTACACTTTTATTTGTTTCTTATTACAGTTGGAAGTGTTTCAACATTGTGATCAGATATTTAAACTGTTTGTAGTAGTTCGGGTGTTAAATGCCAATAATTTTCTTCTGAAAACAGTTTTGTACTTGATTATGAGGTGAACTATATACATTTTTCTTAAACTTTAATGCCATGGAAATTCAGTATTTAAATTTATCTCTACATTTTAGATCTTGTGATCAAAAATGTCAGAGTGTAATAGTTTATATTAATAGGTAGCATTTATAAAAACTATTTTTAGTAAAACGCATTTTGGCAATACTTTAAACAGGGTATTAGCTTTCTTTATCCCTCATTTTGAACAGTAGCTGTCTGTAATACTACTTTATGACTAAATCCATGCAAAAAAATTTTACATAAAATGACAAGATAATGAAAAAGCATGTTAACGTGTTAAATACTTTGACTTCAAACATTGTGCTGTGTAGCTAATTTGTAGGTTACATT
Source organism: Atrichornis clamosus (assembly GCA_013400975.1). Taxonomy (NCBI): domain Eukaryota; kingdom Metazoa; phylum Chordata; class Aves; order Passeriformes; family Menuridae; genus Atrichornis; species Atrichornis clamosus. The sequence goes on from WBMZ01011357.1 coordinate 42,757, forward strand.
TATTTGTGAAAGCTTAATGGATTATACAAGAAAGGACTGTGTGTGATTGTCCTTACTGTCACAAAAAGAATATACTAATTTTTCTCTCACAAGCTGTGATACTGTGTTAAATGTAAATGGGTTTTAAAATTATCAGCACACCACCAGGTGGTAGCAGCCTGACTTTGCCATATTTTCTATCAAAAATTTACAAAAGTATTAATGACTTCAGATTACTTCAGGACTTTTAAGATTGACAGCCTTTCCTTACATTATCTGACATTTAGCACTAAGCTGTAGTTAGTGATTCTGGTTATCAAACTGTGGGAAACAATCAGTGTTTAATGGTAAGCTTAAATTTATTTACTATCTTATAAACCCCATGTTTAGTTGTGCAAAGTCAAAAAAATTATAGATGAATTGTTGAAAAAATCTGTCATCTGACAAGTTCATGGTATTCAGGTGCTGCTGCTTTCTCATGAGTGTGCTTGTGCATTCTACACTTCATCTCTTGCTTGCTCACACTTGGTTTCTTGTGCTTTTCCTCATGTGCTGTTTCACACTTGCCGTCACACTCTGTCTCGTGTTCGTGGTCTTGCCCTTGAATTCTCTCTCTTGTGCTTTCTTGGATTCTCTCATGACATCTGTCTCACTCACGTTCTCTGTGTCTCTCTTTTAAAAATGCTTTGTATTACAGTGCACACCCAATTGGGAAGAGCCATGCTTTTGGGGAGTGGAGTCAGGGGAATGGTCCTGCCTTAAAATATCAAATGCTTATTGGCGTTCATTAGAAGATATTGTTAGACCAACACTTATTGTGGCCCAGTGTATTTTAATAATTTTCTCACTTTTTTCCTGTGATATGATCTCTTTCTTTAGCTAATTTATTTATTAACAGTATAAAATAATTATATAAAATGTACTTATTCCAGCAATTTTTCTAAACTAAACAACACCAATTTGTGAGTAATAAAGTAGAAAAACAAATGAGTACAGCAGCAGCCTGGTTAAATGAAGTGTAGTTTGAAGTGAATAAAACTCCAGATGAAACACATCAAATAGCACTTCAACTAAATCGAAATCAGCATGAGGACTGAGAGCTTCATTGAAGTCATGCAGTGAGTGAGAATTAGCCTGGTAGGATAACCTGGTAATGTCATTAAACTTAAATTCAGTCCTCCCTCCCAAATTATACCACCTGCTTTATTTGGATTTGTGGATTTCACATTCCAGAGTTTCTTAAAGTACACACATCTGATGCTACATGTGTTCTTCTATTTCTTTGTAGAAAATATATACCACAGACCATACTTTTTAAAAACAAAGACATTTTATGAACTGTTATGGAATCCCTTAGGTAGTATGTTTTGAGTTAGCAGTGAAAATCTCAACTTTATTTCTGACATAAATCAGTAGAATAGGTTTCTTTTCTAGTTCTAGTACAGCAATCTCAAAATGTATACAGTGTATAAATACTGTAGTAATATTATTTTTTTAAAACTAGTTGATAAACATTGGCAGGATGTTTTAGCGGATAAAATTTCAGCAACATCAGCCTGGTGAATTCCAGTAAATAATCATAAACAGCCATAAAGTGCTGTGTTGTTTACCTGTTAGATTGATGTCTGTTTTAATTTCAGTTAATACACTTTCTTCTTAAAGAGAAGTGTGCTCAAACTCGCTAGTTAACTAAGTCTTGGATATCTTTTAAATTGCATAGCTAATCTGTTTTTATTGGAAAGTACAAACCATCTGGTCTTTTCTTTTTTTTTTTCAAGCATAGCAAGATGCAAAATACAATGTTAATGTCAATATTTTACAACTGCTTTATGTAGTGTTGCATGCCAGATTGTAAAGCAGCTTTCAGAGCTTTCAGAAGGATGTCTAAAACCAACTGAGAATTAGCAGAATATGGTTAAAAGCCTAGAGTGAATGACAAGAATGTTTATTGCCAAACAGAAATCTTGAGAGGAATTGGCTGATTTTCTTTTATTATTTTGGCTACAATGTCTGTGGTAGCAGATGAGGTAATCTAGTGTAAGACACTTTAGTATTGTAATCCTCTATGACTTATAAAATACCACTTCATTGTACTTTTGAAGAATGCTAAATTAGCATTATAGAATATAGGTTCTTAATAGCCTTCCTTTTATTTTTCTGGTATCTGGTTGATTGTGAAGTGTCTTCTGTATATTTTGAGCTAGATATTAATCCAGTTATGTGTGTTATTTTATTGCTTTTCTTAACCTGTCTTCTTTAAACAAACGTTCCAGACTCTTGTTTTTGTTTTTCTTTATCATGTCTGTAGGAAGGTTCTCACTTGCTGTCTCTACTTGTGACATATTTTGAGACTCTGAACTCTGGTAGAATAAGGTTATAAATGAGGGTGACATGATTATCCCTGAATCCTTTATTCAGCTTCTCGGTCCAGTAGTGTACTTTCAAGGGATCAGTTTCCTTGATAGTGAGTCCCCTCCTCATTATTTTGAGACCAGAGCAATAGCTGCTGGTTTGCTGTCTGCAAGGAAGCACCAGTGCAGAGCTGACTAATAGCTAGTCATGTTAAGTTTGTGCATGAATGAACCATTTATGAAGAGGTTGAGAACCTGCTGAGTAAATTATTTTCTAGGACTTCGTGATCTGCAGTTGAATAACTAGAGATTACAGAGCATTTACTTGATTGTTCTTGAGTTGTTACTCTGTCAGAGCAAAAATCTTGAATAGAAACTTGCAATTAGGTCTAGATAATTACTGGTAAACAAAAAACGTTTTTTGAGATACTAAACAGATACAATTTCTGCAAAGATTCTTTTGAGCTGTTCTCTGCAGATACTGTCTTAAGAAATAAATTTCAGCTTAAATGCATGCACTGTGCTAATCTTCATCAAGCTTCATCTTTCTGATGAAGAAGGATTCTTGATAACATCAGATTTGATTGTGATGGCATTGTAGTTTCATTTTTTTCAGTGTTTTCATTAAAGAGCTAATCATTATTGACAAAAGCTGACAAAAGTTTAACATTTCCTCCTAAAGGAAGCCTCATGTATCATATGCTGGATACCTCAGCTGTCCAGAGATACGCCACTTGTTTCACTTGTGAAAGCTGTGAATTACGGTCCTGACATAGTGATTCTATTAATATGTGCCCTTATAGTTCTGAAAGATCGCTACAGAAATTCAGACGCAGACTTCCTCACATGGAATATATACATGTATTTTCTGTAGGCTCTTTCTATGAACTCTTGAGAACTTCTATATAGTGTAGTTGCTCTTAATATTTCAACACAGATTTAACTGTATAGATAAACATTTACTATGTTCTTAGAATCTGCTGTATTTACAGTAGATTGGCACATTAGGTGATAACTGCCTTTTGGCTAACTATTATGAAAAGATACTGAGAAATACACGTTGCCAGCAACCTGAACATCAGGATTTTATTTTCTTACCTGACTTCCTGGCTCTTATTTTGATTTCATCACTGTGTAGTTGTGAAATGGTTGCTCTGTACACACAGTTTAGTTTCTCTTTTATTTTCTAGCTTTAGTATTAGCATTACAAAACCTGAGGATTCTAACCCCTTCATTACTACTGCATAGGTTTCTGCTCAAATTTTTGTTACTGTGAAGGTGTTTGTATTTTTATATAGCTTTGTTTCCATTTTCTTCCATCATGTGTCCCCTTACAAGGCAAACATCCCTCTCTTAAATCAAAGCCATGTACCTGGTATGCCATACAATTGTATTCTTACTAACAGAGTTCATAATTAGACAATTTATAGATTTTATCATTAGACAATTGAGTAAGGTCAGTATAGGCTCTAGTCAGGATGTGCACCTGCTCATGTCTGCCTTATGGGCCATCTTGTAAATACCATGATGTCCGCACAAATTGACCACAGAGTGAGAGCACTTCATGTTGATCCACAAGCAGAGTGGTAGATGAAGATCGGGCTTCTTACACAGTAAGAAGTTATTTTGTAAGGGAGCTAGCTTCTGCTGGCATGGCCTTTGCCAACAAGGTACTACTGTGATGACAGTAGGAGATTTTAGGATTTGCTGCTCACCAAAGAGCGGATTAAAAGTGTATAATGGGTGATCAGATGAATTATCTGTTTTTGATACTTTTTCAATTAAAACATCTTTGCAGGGCATGTCCAGTGGAGCAATCTGCTTAGAACTAGACATCACAGTAGATTTGTTAGTTTGGGAGTCACAGAATGTAGCTGTCACGCTGTTCAGTGCAGTTGTGCTAGTAAGAGGCAAGCATACCCTACTTGCAGGTAGTGCAGAGCCAGATATCCACAAACTGTGAGCATTAGATCATAAATCTAGGAAGTTTTCCAATAAATTGACACTTGGGTCTTGATTTTGGCAGCCTGTTTTATTGGCTAGTCACAGTAGATCAAGAGTGATGTCAATTTAGCCTGGGTGTGGATTGCATTTCACATGGGCTGTTGAGGGGCATGCTCGTTTCCTGGGTCAGAAGCAGAAACAGGTTGAAAACACATGAAACTCATTTTGTAGCATTTAGTTGTGACTATTAGTTATGTCAGTAATTGGATATAACTGCCAGATGAAAATTCAGGGTATTCTTCAAAACAGAAAAGATCTGGGGTTGAATGCCTGAACAGATGCCTTCAGTGTATGGGATGGGAGAGTTTCAGCCACATCAGCACTGTGCCAGTTGGATCTGGCATGTGTTCAAACCTGTTTGAACTATGGAGATACGCCAGTGATAGGGGCTGTGCAAAAGCAGAACGCAATAGTCATTCTTTTGGGTTCTGCGGAGGTGGTTGTATAGAGCTGCCTCAGATGTGAACAATCAGTCTAGGGACTGTGCTGGATTGCTTCACTATTTTCTACTTCTCTGCTATTGCCTAGAAAATGCTTCAAAGAACATAATGCTAAATCAGATTTTTAAAACATTAATTTACTGGTAGCTGATTTTGGTAGGATTTTGTGAGCAATGACTTCAACACTTTCAGAAGTCTGGTTTACTGTGCATCTTAGTGTTTAAGAAGCAGGCTTGTCGATACAGCATAGCACATTGTGAGCAGTAATGTAGGGTGATTTAACAGCTTTAACAAAAGGACTTTTCACTGAAAATGTGATTTAACATATCTTGCATTATAAAAGTTCGAGGGGGTCATGCATGTGTAAAAGAGTGAAGATGTTTAAAGAACTTGTGTGGAACATTTCTAATCTGCATTGATGCTAACATTTCAAGTTTCAACAAGCACATTTTGGGGCATTTTTCAACTGCATTGTTCTGGAAGGAACTCTTGTTGGTTACCAAGAAAAGCTCTTGGAACACAAGAGGTTTTATATTCTGAGTGCATGACTTGCAGCTTGATTAGTGTGACAACAAATTAACTTCAGTTCCCAACCTCTAGTGTAATTCTTTTAAAATCAAGTCCAGATCTAATGTTACTGTTTCTCAGCAGATGTGGCAGGCAGCATTCAGCAAATCTGTTAAAAAGCGCACTTTTAATCAATGTAAATTGGAAGCAGTTGTATTGTTTCAGTATTGTCCATGAGGAGGAAATTCAGCAGAGTTGACAGTAAAGAGTAGTCATTGGGAGTGTTTCCAGTGTAGTTATTTAGACTAATTAATTGTCAGGTCTCTTCAGTGAAAGTAAATTAAGATTATTAACTAATATCTGTCCAGGGAAAGTGATTGCACATGGTTGAATAGTTAATCGTAGTTGTTGTAACTGTTGCCATCAGTATTTGCTGGCATTTGGACTAAAAACAAGCACATGGTATTCAAAATGTGTAGGATTTTCAGGGTTGAAGCTGCATTTTGATTAGAGACTGATGAAAGGTATCAAAAACTCAGTCTTAAAACTGAAGTGCTGTTATGTAGCATAGATCCTAAAGAAAAACTGAATACCTAATATATATTCCTTTTCCACTGGATGTATGTAGAAATTCTGTTTCTCTAGTGGTAACGCTGTCTCTATAAAAGGATCTGGTTAGGATTTTCAGTGATATTCCCTGTTATGAGGCTTTACTCATGTGGACTCTGGCTAGAAAGATGCACTGCTGACAGTTCTTTGCACAAAGTTTGTCCTTTGTTTCTCCAGAATTTTATCTGCAATGTGATGTCTTTTTTCCCCACCTCTTTAGTGTATCTCTGAATTATGAAGTGAAATAGTCTCTGAGCTGGCATCTGTACTGCTAAGTAACACATTGCTAGAAACCTGTCTGTAGACCCTGAGGCTTTGTGGTCTCTCGTGTCTCAGATCATATACACATACCTACTTGCAGCTTTCCCTTCCACTCCCAAAAGGAGAGAAAAAATAAAATTAAATCTAAAAAGGACATATGGTCAGGCTTCAGGCTGAGGACAGCTTCTGACATACTTGGTCCCTTCAGCATTGTTTGAGAAAGTGCCTGAGTGCCCTGAGACTGGCAGACAGCAAACAAAACAGGTCAACAGTATGCACAGGACAGACCATTACTGGAGCCTGTATGTGGCCTCCGTGGTTGGCAGACAAGGATGCTTGAAACCTGCTCCCTGAAACTGATGGTGGTGTCATTCTGCTAGCCAGCCCAATTCAAATGTTGGTTATTATATAGAATTCTTCAGAACTGTACTTTAGTGTTGCAGTTACTCTCTTACCTTTCAACTTTTTTCTTTGCTTCTACTCTTTAAGGCAGTGCCATGGGAGTTGATAGGATTCAAAGCACTGTTTTAAGAATTTGTAATCATTAAATACAATAACTTGAAGAAAAAAAATGGCCTTTCAATCATTAGGACTTCAAATATAGTTCTGTATAGAATTATTGTATTATTCACCTTGTGTACCCAATAATCCACCTTCACCAAAGTTGTATGTTTAAAGGCTTCTTGAATAAACAATATGCTTATCGATTAAACTATATATAATTGCTGATTTTGTTCATCTTTTTATGGTTACCTTCATTATGCTCATGGAGCATTGTAATGCTGCTGGACAAGCTGTGGCATATCCTTTTTGGACTCTACAGAGCTTCACTCTCAAGTGGTAGGCATCACTTCCACCAGAAGTGAGGTACCAGAAATCATAGTCTTTAACTATGCACCTACTCTTACAAGTATGTTAATCTGACTCTCAGTTGAAGTGGATAACCATGATAAATGATGACTGAAAACATTTTCTAAAACAAAGCTGTATTTATCTTGACTCAAATACACCAAATATGTGTACATGCTCATGTGCGTGTTCAGCTATCCATAGTAATTTAGCATCTTTACCGTGTCTGTGTTCATCTCTAGGTAGGAGAAGCATACTACCCAATGTCCGGTATCATTTGTTTGCTGCATTCTTCTACTTGCTCCCTCTGGGACTCAGATGTGCCTTTTCTTTTCTATAGGAATAGTCCTTCTCATAGATCAGGATTTCTTTGGTTCTAAGCAGTTTGTTTCCTTGCACACAAACAATATGCATTCTTAGGATTTTTCCTCAAGCACTTCTATCCTAGTTGTTTATAGCTTTATATTTTTTGTTGCTATTTCTTTAGCAATGCCTTTTAAAAGAAGTTAAAGTAACCTGTCAGGTGTACATACTGAGGAACAGGTATTGAATACATGTGAACATTTGGATCTCCATTTGGGCCTGTATGTTTGGTAAACATTATCTGGTTTTCATTATGTTTTAATCTTCTAAAGGTCACCAGCTCCCAGTTTCTGAACTAGATTTTTTATCATGGCATGTTTTGGACAAGAATGTTTGAGGGCCATTTGAACAAACAACAAAAAAAGAGTACAAGTAAAGTCGGGCTCAGGTGGGCTATGAAGCTCATAAACAGTAAACTGTGAGAATAAGACCTGCTTATCAGATTTGGAAATCATTATACCTGTTGCAGTGCAAGAAATGGAAAGGGTTATGTTAGTTCAGACACCAGTACAAAAATTGTGGATTCATTTTTCCATTGAACAGATTTTTTTCCCCCATTATAACATGTATGGTTTTTTAAAAAAAAGCCCATAACATTTTTTCTTTGCTGATGTTTAACTAGTTTTTTCTTTGAGTTTAATGGCTGATTCCAAAATTAACAATTGAGAGGAAGGAAATATATTTAGTAAATGTGATTAGAATATTTCTTTGATAATGAAGAAATATCCGTGGAGAATGACAGAATTAAGAATCTGACTTTTGTATTTTAAATTCTTAAAAGAGCAAATGGAATTGTGACTTCTATAGTGTCACTGACGTAGTCTGTTGCTCTGAAAGTACTTGTATAACTTTGATTTTGCATACATGTCAGATTTGGCTATGTATTTCTATAATACAAAAAAATATCTTTCTGATGTGTTTTACTGACAGTATCTTTTCTTCAATATGTGTGTATGTGATAATTTTGATGGTCTTGAAGACTCATTAGGGCTTGCGGAGTTTTTAATTAATGAAATAGATGTTATGAGAACCAGTGAATAGACCAAAGCTGAAGACAGGAAAACTATATTCATAGAATCTGCTTAAAAGTTTGTATTATTTTTGAGGAATGAATGGTGTAAAGTAGTGCCAGAATCAGTGCTTAAAGATGGTAAATTTAGATTTAACGGTAATTGTAGTCTTTCAAGTACTAAGTATTACGCATTTACTGAGATTTCATATTTTGCTTTAAATAGCTTTAGAGAGCTTTGAAAATCTTTTGAGGTTGGTACTTAATGAGGCCACAATATAAAAATTTAAAAGTCCTTACACTCCTTCTGCAGTTAGGCAGTGTATATATGTGAACTATCAGCACACCTTGTCCATTCATGCCCTTGCTGTTGAAGATACTTCTGATCCATCCTTTGCTATATTAAAGGCTTTTCTGGTAATCAGAAAAACAAAACATACTTCCCTGTTTCAGGCAAGTTCTTTCTCATGCTGTAAATTCTTTCTGAAAGAACAGTGAAATTGGCTTTTGAGGTACTGGAAGGCAAAGAGTAGAGTTAACTCCTTTTATTTAGCAGTGAGGTTGGATTTAAATGATCTCCCATCCAACCCAAACCATTGTGATTTACCTTTCTGGATTTGACAGAATTGTCTGTGAATACAGAAATACAGCTTTTTTTTCTTTTAGTCTTCTGTATTTTGTTCGTGAGATCTTCATATTGGGCAATAATTTTGTTCAAATGCTAATTTTGTTTTGCTAATGCAGACATGCACCTTCTTACTTCTCTGACTAGCTGTAAAAAATTTGCAAGATTTTCAAGTAACCTTTCTTCTCTCAGTGTAAATGGGTCTTTTTTTTCCCACCAAAATATTTTATCTACTTATGAAAGAAAATAAACATTATGCAAAAGTTTTTAGTAGAAGAAATTCACAGAAACCCCCAAATCTTAACCAACTTACCTTTTTGGACAAATCTTACTGAGATCAGTTGTTAGTGTTTACTTGAAGTTGGGGTTATGTTCAGCTCTTAAATCTTTAGCAAGGAATTTGAAACTGTGTTAGTTCCCAAGAAGACCTTTGAACTGGGTTTGTCAGTGCAGTTTTCTTCACTGAGCACCAGCATGTTTGAGCCCTTCTGGCTCCCTGTTTTGCCTGCTAATGGCAACCAAATGGTTCTGTGTGGCAGATTTAGAGGATTGATTTAATGGCTGTTTCTGCCGCTTCTGGGGTTGTGCGAAGGGGGAAGGAGGAGAGGGAAAGGGAGAGGATGGAGTTACTTCCCTAGACAGTAAAGCAGACTGCACTGTGGGAAGCCAGTTCCCCAAACCCTGTTCCACCCCTGTGACTACTGAGATTGGATGCACTGTGGTATCCAAAGCAATGATACTGGATTTATAAAAGCTGCAAAAAAGAGTAATGTTTTGTTTTAATAGACACAAATCTTTGCGATTTGGAAGTTTATGGCTACTAGCAACTCTTACCTGGTCATGTCTGGTTGTTTTGGACATCTGCATCTGTTTAGTTACAGCATCTCTAAGTTCCAGCTGATTCCTCCCTGCCCCCCACCCCCAACTAACATTTACCTACAAGATAAATGATAAAGATGGTGTTTTGTTTGGCATTGCTGCTTTTTCAGGTCGGAGCTGTTTCTCATGAAAAGATAAGAGGCACAATTCAAATGTAGATTTAAAAATTTGCTGCTTCTCACATAATTGATTCCCTTTCTACTACCTGCATGAAGCCAGTAGTTCCCTATTGCAAGTCCTTACTTCTTTCCAGACTTGTTTGTGGCATTTTTTTGATTATAATATATTTTGGTCTTTGGTCACTGTAATGAATGGTGATTTTTCTCGTGATCCTTATATTTGGATCTTGTCAAACATAATGCAGCTAATTGTCATATCCCTTCCCTTGTTCTCACTAATACCCACCATCAATAACAGGAAGATTCCTAGATCCAAGTAAAAAAGTTGGACTTCTCACAGATGTGAAGAAAATCTGGATGCTTAAATTGTTAATTATGAAAAAGTCCTGAATTTGCATTGATGGCATTACATGAGGAAAATTTCTTAGCCCTTTTTTTTTTCTGCTCTTCACCCTACACCTTATGGAATTCTGAAGATGCAGTTCTTTAAAGATGTAACTTCATGCATTATATATGTGGTTTATACATATGAAACAACTTAATTTTAAGTACATAAGGTTTGGTTTTTACCTCCTCAGAGCAGGGTACTTTATTATTTTATAGATTGCTCATATCACTGTAATGATTCTCTCTGCAGACAAGTATTAACTAGTGGTTAGAGAAAGAGTGTTTTGCAAAGAAAGAAACAGCAATTAGTCACTGACCTCCACTTGCAATTTGATGGGAGTTCACATCCCTAGCATCTGTCCCATTGATGAGCCAGTAAGCTGAATCTGATCTAAGCATCCTAAATATGTTTCTATAATGCAGCTGCAGGTTTCACATGTTCCTTCATTACAGTTTCAGCAGCCACCTTAGATTACCACGTGTCCAAAAATAAGACTGAAACTCCCAGTCGGTTGTTGGTACCAACAGATTTTTAGTTCAGATCTGTTGTATTTTGAGGAACATAGGCAATGACCTAACTGGAAATGGTCATAGACTGCTTTCTTAAACATTTAATCCACTGGGTGGAAAGACTAATCTGATGTTTAGTGAGGCTGGAATCAAGTTGGGGGAGATTTCCTACCCTCACATTCCAGGTATTGGTTTTTTCTTGCAATCTTCCTCTTTTTTCTCATGCTATCTCATGGCAGGTAAAGTGGTAACTGTTTCTCACTTCCTTGCTGCTTCACAAGCCAATAAATTCTATCAATTTTTAATCTAGTGGGCATAACTTTTAATGTCCAAAAGTAACAAAATGAATAAAACTATTTTAAAAACAACCTAATTTTAGAGCTTCTAACATAACGTGTGTCCACAGTCTTGCATTCTTTGCTTAAAAGGGATTTTTTTTTTGCAGGGTTTCTTCCTTTTAGATATTTGTTTGATTTTATTATTTTAGTTCTTGTAATATGCATTCATTTTTGCTTTGCTGTATAAAGCTGAATTTTATTACTCCATTAAAACACACGTTGTACTGAGAATTGAGAATGGATAGTTTTTGTTCATTTTCTAAGCAATATTGAAGTTTGTACTCTGCCTATGTTGTTTTGTTTTCACAGTTGTTTCAAGGAAATCCATTGGGGTTTTTGGAAGTTCACATATGACTGAACATATTACAAGAAACTTTTAATAGCCGACAATTTATATTTCAGAACTGATATTAAAAAATCTATACAGAAGTCAGTTTTAAAATGATAGCACTGTTCTCTTCTAATCCCATATCTTAAATTTTCAGAAATACCAAGTTAATGTTTTATTTTACTGAAAAAACCAAACAATTGATGAACCTTTAAGTTCATTGTTTTCTCCCTTGTAATAAATTGTATGATTAACAGTGTTTCCTACAAACAGGAGGCGAAGGCAGCTGCAGCTCCTGAAAATTCACCCGTGTAAGAGATAATGTAAGATGCCAGGCAGCCTTTAGTGAAGTCTGTAGAAGAGCAGAAGTAGTTTTGAAGACATCAATCTTGGAGATGTCTTTCGAATGAAGTGTTCTAAAGCAAATTTAATTGTTTTTAAAATAATAATTAAGTTTGTCCTCTAGCTTGAATAACTGTATATTGCTCTCTGAAGACTGAAAATTGTGTTAGTATATGTGGATATGTGATATGTTTGGATTTTTTTGTAAGTAGCAGTGACTTCAGTTTTGCATTTCAAACAATAAGAGTTCCAGTTTCCCTACTGTGTGTTCCCTTCAGACATTTGCTATTTGTCATTCAATAGGTAGACATAGCTTCCTTTACAATAATAATAGTTGCTTAAATGTTAAGAAAAGTGATCAAAATTTTTATTTTTTTAAAGTAGAAATATGGATTTGTTGTAGGTGTGTAGATGAAGCCTTTGCTCATGTCACATAAAACCAGCATACACTTTCTGATTGCCTAAGAGGAAAGGTGTACAAATGCTGACTGAAATTATTTGGACGTTTAAATTACATTCAGGTTCTTCTAAGGCACAAATGCTGGGTTCTAGTAGCAGGTTACTAGCTTTGTTATTTTGGAAAAAATGAACTAATCGTATTTTACAGTACAGGATATGAGTAATAACAAAAATCAAATTTTTTCAAACATTTTGCAGGTTCCAGCTTTGCAGTTGGGGACTCTGTATAAACCTCTGGACCCAGCTGTTCACCGCTATATTCTTTCAATCACTCTGAGGTGTTGATTTTACAAGAATGAGTTGCTGTTCCTAAAGTCTACAAACTGAAAATATTTCATAACGGCCTGTGAACTTACATGGATTGGTTATATTGGTGCCTATGCATGCTGTATAATAAGGACCAATTCTTTTTTTTGTTCAAAAACAGCAAAAACCCCTATTTTCTTTAGTGGTCCGCCAGATTTATTCAAATATTTCAGCAAGTCTGCATTACAGTTTGTCAGCAAACTGGGTACAACCAAAGTGTATTTAAAAATCGTTTAATTAGGACAGATTCATTTTCACTCCATGCCACTACACAGCAAGACTTCAAGACTTGCTTGTTCATATTTCCTTAAATTTATTCTGGAACTTGTCCAAGTTCAGCTTTAATGAGTAGCTATCCTGCTAGTTACATTAGGATTTATTTTCCCCTAGAGAAGTGTTTGAATTGGTAGTTTTTTAACCTGTTCAGTTAAATGAACATATGTTTAGAACTGCATCTTAACTTTTGAGCGTAAAGACTTGAGAAATAATTATTTCTATTGTTGTTGCAGTTTTAAAATGCAGTTTAAGTAGTGGTTTTAGACTCTAACTATGTAGCACAAATTTTTTTTATTTGATGAAGAGTTTTGATATGAAGTTGCTTAATACAAATTTAATGATACAGTATAGAAACAGTATTATAGTATATATATGGTATAGAAACACTAGATCTGACTTGATTTACTAAAAAAAAAATTATTTGTGCTTCTATTTTCACTTATTGCTTGAATATATCTCTTGGGTCATAAAACTTGGTTAAATATAGCTCAGTACCTTATTAATGATGTATTTTCTGTATTAACAGGTGCAAGTTGGTGGCAAACTTACATTTTAAGATCTTATAAATGCATTATTGGCATTTCAAAACTATTATTATAAATCCTGAATTATAATTGTACTTTCATCACTAGCTGGGTCTAGTTAAAATTTCCTTTAAGCAACATTTGCTGCACATGTGGTGCAATGCTTCCCCATCTTGATTTTTTTTTTTCTATAAAAAAGGATTTATTTTCAACTTCCCATTCCTCCAAATTTATCTGAAAAGGACCAGAGGACTTTATTCCTGTGGCATTGTTAAAGTACAGTAAATGTAGAATTTGCATATTGTTAAAAAAAATTATACACTGTTATTAATCCTAAGGGACTGTTTTATGTGAAGCCTTTAAGTTTTGAGTGTAGCATAGGTCAGTACAGTAGCTGTAATATGTATTAGTTGAATAGTCAGACTTTTAAAGCAAAGTCTTTTCCACTGCTTTATTATATGCTGTGATTGTCACAGCTCTTGAGTTTCCCTCTGAAATACATGAATTTGTTAATACAAATGTGTTTAGATAGACTTATTGCAGAGTCATGCTCATTCTGAACTTTGCTAAAACAAGGTTTCTAACTTCTTTGTTCCTTCCCATTAGGGAACCCATCTTTTGATACATTCAGACACTTTGTTCTGATATACTTAATTTTAATCCCACAAAATAGTATTCAGAAATAAGAGTGGAAAAATACAGAAAATGTTGTCTGAAAGGTTAACAACAGGAAAAAATGCCAGAAAGGAAAAATGTTTCCGTACACTTTTGCAATGAGATAAATAATAAAGGATTACACTACATGGCTTTTGGCGGGGAGGGGAAAAATAAAAGGGAGAAAGGAATACCAGGAAACATTCTGATGTCACGATGCATTACATTTGTTTCCAGGTAATGCCTGCAAAAGCTTTCCTAACATGCATAGCTGGTTTTCCAACTTCCATTCAATGTAAAAGAAATGGCTTATGCTGTCTGTTTAATCTTGAATTTTAAAATAAATTATTTATTGTATATACCATTTTGTTTCAGAGGAATGGATTTTCCCAGTACAGAATTGCCTTATATACTCCTTTACTTACGCACACCTTTACTGCTTAAATTGATAAATTACTGAACTTGGACTTAAACTCTAGGAAATTTTAGGGAAAAAAGTTCAAATTCTAACTTGGGATGAACATGATGAGAAAAGGTGACTGTGTTGTACTCTCCACCTGTGCTTTTCACAGAACTCAGAGCTTTTCTTTGGGTGGTTACAGGCATATAGGTACATTTGCACAGGGGACTGCGTATCTGAGGAGCTGAAATGGAACACATTTTATCTAATTGTATCCACAAGACCGTGATCTTCATGTGTCCTCTTGTGCATGTTGTCTGGTAGAAATGGTCAGAATATATTCCAGGTTCTTTGTTCCTTTTGCCTGTCTTGAGTCAAAGTGTTTTTCTTTAGTGTTGTGGGTTTTTGTTTATTTGTTTTGCTTGTTTTTTTTTTTTTTTAACTAGGCAGCATCAGTCTCTATTTGCCTGACTTAATATTGGTATTATTTTTAGCTTTTGTTTTGTCTTTCCTTAAAGTAGTTCTCTTTTTCAGACTAGGTAATTGTTGTGGTTTTGCAAGACCTGGTTTTTGGTAGCGGGGATGCTGCAGGGGTGGCTTCTGTGAGAAGCTGCTAGAAGCCCCACCATCATGTCCTGCAGGGCCAGTGTCTGGCTGACTGCAAAGACGGACATGCCACTAGCTGAATAAAAAGTGGTACCGCCTTTGTGATAACAGATTTAAGCAGGAATTCAAAAGCATCCTGGTTGCACAGTTTTAATTCCAGCCAGGGAGGAGGAGGTAAGGTAGTGAGNCCAGGGAGGAGGAGGTAGTGAGAGGATGTGAGCTGAAAACCAACATGGAGACACTAAGGTCAGGTTGGAAGGAGTGGGAGGAGGTGCAGGAGCCGGAGCCGAGATTCCTCTGCAGCTGGGGTGAGACCCCAGCGGGATGTCCCCCCCTGCAGCCCATGGAGGACCACAGGAGTGCAGAGACCCACCTGCAGACACTGGAGCAGGGGGATGCTTGAAAGGGACTGCAGCCTGTGGGATTACAGGTGGGCAGAGACCCACTTGCAAACACTGGAGCAGGGGGATGCTTGAAAAGGACTGCAGCCTGTGGAGGAGTGACCCACGCTGCAGCAGTTTGAGGGCCGCTGTTGCCCGTGGGATGGACTTTAGATCTAAAGCGAGTAGTTCCTGAAGAGCTGCCTTCCAGAGGGGACCCCACCGTCCAGCAGGGGAAGACTCCAATCCTTGAACGATGATGAACTGACTAAAAAAGCCCCTAATTCTTTGTCTCCCTGCGCCGTTTGGGTGGGAGGTACAGCTGGGAGGAGGGAGTTAGGGGGAAAGAAGGTGTTCTCCAAAAGCTCATTTTACTACTTATTATCCTTTGCTGTTAGTTTTAGTGTAATAAATTTAGTCTCTCTCTCTTAAGTTGAAGCGTCTCTCGAATCCTTATCACGAAACCTCATGAACACTTTAAAATTTTATTTTCCTCTCTCCTCTGTCCAGCTGCAAGGGGGTAGGGGGGAAGTAAGAGAGCCTGGGTAGTCTCTGGCCTCTGTCCAGGCTCAAACCATAACAGGTGTTTAGACAAAACCGCTTCGTTTTAACTGGATTTCTTGCACCAACTGATTTCAAATATGTTTGGATGCATTCTTTGCTATGATAGCCACATGTGATATTTGGGAGAACATGTGACACTTTGGGAGAAGAGCATTTTCAGGAAAGGTGGGCAGTGCATTTAAACTTCAAACTGAAATAGGAAGAACTTTATGCAGATATTTCTTAGCCTTTTGGTAATCTACTGTGCTGCAGTCGATACAAGTGAGCCTGGCACGTGGTCTGATCATGTACTCTATAAAGATCTGTACCTGGCTGTCAGCAGATGAGGCAGGTGGGAGATGCCCCAAACAGGTCATATGTAATTTTTATTCTAGGTCCCTGTCTGGTGTCCATGACTCCTGGTAAAACAAGCAGAATCCAACCAAACAAGGTTTAATACAAGATCTCTTCTTCAAAGGCCTCTAGTGAGTTGATGTTTCTAGCAAGAGAGGCTGTACCTATAGGGAGGTTCAAACTTCAAAGACTGATACTTTTATTCAAACAGTAGAGTGCTTTTTTTGCGAGTATTGTGGGGCATGGTGTGTGTTCATATGAAAGAAATTACTGCTACCAGACACAAGGCTGGGTTCTCCCATATAATCTTGAAATGTTTTTCCTTCATCCATGTTTTTTTCTGCAAATGGCATTTGAAGCTGACAGCATAATTGTGTCACTAGCTTCAAATGAATTGTGACTTAAGAGGCAGTCTTGTTACTGGTTTCCTACCCTTTCTCAGCATTTTTGAGACAGGTAATTCTGGTTCCAAGCTTTATGAGGTTGGAAAACCTTGGTCTACAGGATTCTGATTACTATTATAGAAGGTTACAGCATCTGGTTTTGTTTGTTCTTTGTCCTTCATCTGTATCTATATCCATTTTCTGAGAATCTTGCATGAGTATCTTCTTTTGTAGGAATCAATTTTTCTTTTTGTGTTTTAATTTTCAGTCAGGAGCAATGGCTATTGTAGATGTCTTTTATCTGACACTTTAGTCTGTGTTGTAGACATCCACAGCTGAGAAGTATCGCAATGTCCCTTGACAAGAAGTGGGCAGAAATAGTGACCTGCAGAAGCATTTCATTTAATCCTCAGATCTAGAATGATCTGGAATGATGTTATGTCTATATGTGCTGTTTGCTTTTGATTTACCTTAAAAGGTTTTAGACTGCAATCTTAGGTGTGGCTGTTTGTTTATACTGTAAGTATCTAACACTGAACTTAATTCCTTGTGTTCCAGAGAAAATGGTTTTCACTTAGCTGTTTCCTGGTATTAACAAGGAATTAATGGAGGAGCTCTGTTTGGGTCTTAAGTTGAATGCTTGTGTGTCCAAGTCCAAATTCAAAGTGATGGCACCATCTTTAGTTGTACCACCATGTCAGCATAGTAGTTGAGAAATGTCTACCGATGTTTGGAATGCTTATTTCCAAACCATGCTTCATAAATCACATCTGCAGCTTATGGGCCCAAAGTGTTCATGGCAGAATATTTTGTTATTCTGCTACTCCATCTAGAGCATAGTGATCCTGGGTCTGAGAAGTGATGAGGTATTTTTCTCTTCACAGTTGTCTTGGTGAAGGGCCGCTCTCCCAATCAGATGCAGAATGTTCAAGGAAGTCTGCTTCTTATTACCAGAATTTTGTGTTGTTTCATGCTGCTAAATGTTTTAGAGTTTGAGCATCACGAATGGCCTGCTTCTGAATTAATGGAGCCTCCTGCAGAGTCTCTACTGCTAGCACTATCTCACATATGTTAGGTCATACAGCTGCAAGCATTTTCTTCTGGGTCCAGATAGAAGATGTGGTGTTTTTTGGTAAGCATGCTTTTTTCCTGGGCCAATGGCTTTTGTGAG
Source organism: Atrichornis clamosus (assembly GCA_013400975.1). Taxonomy (NCBI): domain Eukaryota; kingdom Metazoa; phylum Chordata; class Aves; order Passeriformes; family Menuridae; genus Atrichornis; species Atrichornis clamosus. The sequence goes on from WBMZ01011357.1 coordinate 60,713, forward strand.
CAGCTTCAGCAGCTTTGCCTCATTTGAGGTTCCAATTCCCAATGGAATATTAACCTACTATTTTTTTTTTTTAAGGGGTTTTAGGCATGTCCCTAAAACCTTCTAATGGAACAGATTCTCCAGAATGAGCTAATACATGCATCAGTGATTATATTTCATGGAATCATAGAATGACAAGGGTTTGGTGGGACCTTAAAGATCTTCTACTTCCAACCTTCCTGCCATGTGGGACATGAGAGAAAATAGCGCTAAATAGCACAAAAATACATTTCAGTGATGGAATGGGAGTTAATTAGGACAAGAATGATAATGTAAACATGCTACAGGAAAAGGCTCTGAAATGAGAGGGCTGAAGACTCTTTATAATTTTTATTGAATGTAGCAAATCAGTGTTACTTTATTTCAGGTAATAGTGTGTATAGTAGAAAGAAAAAGTAAGTTACTGGCTTTGCTATAGTTTTTGTAAAGCATTCTTGTTGATGGTGGATTATACTGTTACAGAAGAATTTCCTTCCAAACAAAATGTCCTTTACTTTCCCCTACCCATTGTCTTATCTCCTCCTGTAGCTCATCCCAATTCAAAGGTAAAAGGCGTTGAAAAACAGTTAAATCACTCAGTGAGCTCTGTCAGCAAAATACGGAATGTGGGCTTGTTTGTATTTTGATGCATGAATATTGTCCATATGTTTTTTGGGTCACTGGCCATATCTCATTTAGTGATTCACTGTAAGTTTTTTAAATTAAAAAATTTGGGACATTCACTTTTTGAGGAGATGCTTTCTGTGTTTTTAATATCTGCACAATTTTGTGTAGCTCTTATTTTGGTGGGAGCACATGGAATTGCCTTTATTAAATATTTTAAAACTAAGAGATAATTAGATAAAAACATACGATTTTTCCTGTCATGTTCAGAAGGGAGATAAAACGTTAAATCATGTAAGAAGTCCTGTTTAGGTTTCAGTTCAGTGTAAGTACAATCAGCTCTTACAAGAGGAAGTCAATAGGCACACAGTTCTAACCTTACAAACTAGCTACTTGTAGTCTGATATTCTGTGACTAAGTTTTCAAGTTGTTACTTTTATGCATCAAAGTAATGATTTTCCTTTTTTTCTCTCAATATTTTAAACAGGACCAAGCGAGCTCATGTCCCACTGACAGAATGCATTTTTGAGCTTCCTAATTTGACAGTTCAAGCAACTAGAGCTCAAACTCTGCTGCTTCAAACTATTTATCAGAGCTGGTGTCATCCTGTTGGAAATGTCAGTTCAGTGACGGTAAATGAGGCTTTACTGAATGAGGTTTTCCAAACTTCAGGTAAATATGCAATGCTTTTGGTTAAGTATTTATTGTACAGAGCACTGCTAGTGAGTGTGCATACAACTATACCCTTCAAATCCAGGTTTTTATTTATAGTAGCTAACAGACAGAATGTTTTTTTGTGTGTTTATGGGTATTTATAGCTTATGCTTAAAATCCAGGATGTAAGCTAAGCCACCCAGCTTCACTCTTTGGCACCAATTTCTGGATGTGTTTAATTTTCCCGTACAGGATAATTTTTCCATGCTTCCCTCATCTGAAACATCCACTCTTGCTACCTTATATGGTACAATGTTATTACTTAGGATCATTCAGAGGTGAAACTGGATTATTAAGGGCTTTATTAATCAGTGGCATACACTGAATTTTTTAGAAGGGCTGCAGATGTTTCTCATCATTTCATAAATAAATATTACTTAACTGTTGTGAAACTGCTGAAGATGTGCAAGTGTTAGTGATGATTCCATAAATAATGAAACTTGTTATCTGTCATCCTTTTGCAAAACACCCATGGATTTTGGGAATAAATTAAGGATTTTGACTGGTTTACAGAGGAAGTCAGTGTTTTCAAGTGCATAAGGGGTCATCCAGAAAATGATTTTTTTTTTTTCAAATTTCTATGCAAGCTAGAATAATTTAGAGATGGTATTGTTTATTTGTTGTGAATAAACTCATAACAAGAATAACAGCTATTTTGGAATCTCCAGCTTTATCAGTCTTGGAGAATGTATTAGGAGAATGATTCAGGTTAGAAAATCACGACTTGGAGCAGAGTGGTCGATTAGACCACTGGAAGTCTTTCAGTCTTGCTTTCCTCAATCCTGTTAGTCTTTTTCACTCCTCACGTTTATTGAAGATAAATCTGTGTTGATCTAATGTTGCAAAATAACTTGTATTTTTGCATAACCCCTGGAATATCTGTTTAAAGTGCTTAGGTTTTCCTTCTTTCATTAAAGTCACTTTTGTCTTTATTCCTTCATTCTGTGCGGGTCACCTACAGGTGGGATTATGAGATTTTATTTTCAGGTCCTGGTACTTGTAAAGGTAGCAGATTTACAATCCACATCTCAGAGAAATCTGAAAATACGATTGTTTGATCGCTTCAGATGGTCTTAGGGCTTGCACAGTTTCAAACTAACCTGTTCTGTTATTTAACATGTTTCAGTCTGTCAGATCAATGAACTGTGATACAACTCTGCTAATAGTTTCTTTGCAAAAAAGAAATCTGGAGCACACATTTTAAGTACATCAAATAAAGTAAATGAACAATATAATACACTTGTTTTGATCTTTTCTTGTTCATGGCTTAATGCTTCACCTGGTAAATTTTATACTTCTGTAGTTGTACTTCACATTAGCTAGATTGAAGGCAGCTTTGCGTTCAAGGCTGTGAAATTATTGCTGCCAATCCTTTTGTCCTAATTTTTGGCTTGGTTGATTCTGTAAGCCTACTGCCTTTTGGTGGAATACTGTTGTGTAAGGTTGAGTGTCGTGCCTTGTTGAAAGTCATCCTTGTACTTAGAGTCAGCTTCCACATACTTTAACAGTAACATCTATCTGTGTAAGCCTCTAAGAACATACCTAACTTTATTTGCACAGGGAAGTTGAAATTTCAGCTTTTCTTTTGTCATTTTTCTTTCTTTTTTCCTTTTACCTTTTCTTTTAAATGAAGTAACTATGAGGATATTGCAGTGGGTAGGGAACTTGTCAGTAAACAAGGCACATCTGTTAAACACTGATACTCTTTTACTTACATTCAGCTAAGTTTCTCCAACATAAAGCAACAGCTGATTAATGTTTCTTGAGAGTCCTTGCTTTGAGCTTCAGCCTGCCATTACATGCCCCTGTGCTCCTTTGGGCTTGTGCAGAGTGGACTTAGATGCCTCATGTGCTGGGCCTGGCAGTAGCCTGGCAAGGTATTTGGGCTCTCGCTCTTGCCATTGTGTCTCTGAGAATCTTTGTGGGTGAACAGATGAGCTTTTATTGTATAACCTAAACTCTCAAGGAAAAAATTGCCTTTTTGTTGATGATATTGTGCTTTCCAGCTGAGCACAACTCGTTTTTGGCTACACACGGAAGTAATACTTCAAATAAATAGCTTTCCATCCTCATGGTGTTTTGGATTAATTGTTTCTTTGATTAATTTAGTACAAGTAATGGAAGTATAAACACATATTTTTTATAGCTCTTTAATTTTCTTACTTTTCTTTTTCTGATTATGTTTATATTAAATTGTAGTGGTCTTGCAGGAAAAATTAACAATATGCTTAAAGATTCCTTTACCTTCATTTTATCCTATTTTTCAGGGAATCTTTGTCTTGGAATTAATTACATTCTGCTGTTACAAAGAATGATAATCTAAGTGTTTCATGAATACAGTTACACAAATTATCTTCTATGTTTATATTTTAAACTTCTGAAAGGCATCTTTCTAACTGGTTAGAAATACAGAAGGACAAACAGCTATGTTTTTATCTAGATTTTTATCCCTTGTTAAAAATAAATAAAAAATCCCTCCCTATACATGACATTATTCTGACAAAAAGAAAAAAAAATAAAGGGCTTATGTAATTTGTCTTCTGTTTTTAATGGTCTGTTGTTATCCTGAGGTTTCCAGCAAATCTTCCTGCTACACACAGGATCACAGAATTTTGCACACTCCTGATACACAATACAACATCATGCTTGTTTTGTCATCTGTGAGTGAAATGTGTCCTCCTATAGAAAGGGTCTAGTTTTTAGTTACCCACCCAGATCTGTTCTGCCAATTTTGAAATACACTGAGACTTGAAATTTTTCTTCTATAGATAGCTCCTCCACCTAGCTAGTCTCAAATGTGTTTGCCATTTGTTTACATAGCCTACATCTTTCTCAGCTGCCTGTGTCTGTATTGCCGCTCTTTGTGAGGGATTGAAGAGTATTATTGGGCTGAAACAGTTGTTTCAGTTGTTGCTGAGCTCTTTATGCCTTTAGTGGGGCCTTGTCAGATGCTGTTGTGAGTTGAACTTCCTTAACATACCAATTCAGTATTACTTGAACTCAAAAGTGATGCCACAAGCCTTTGTAACCTCTCAGCAAAGATCTTTTTTAGCATGAATTGCTAAAAGCCTAGTTATATGCTTTTCCAACACAGCCATCTCTTCCAGTCTTAAAACTTTATCACTGAAACTGTGCTTACAATATGAGCTAAGATGTTCTGTAGAAGAACAGATTAATTAGGGGAAAAAAAGAAATTAAAAATGAAAAGGATGAAAAATGGGAGAAAGAGGATCACCTAGTAGAAGGGGAAGAGAGCTGCAGAGGAAGATAAAACAAGAAGCAGGTAGAAAGAGTTAAAGTAATAAAAGTTAAGAAAGCCAAAATTTAATAGGAAGACGTGTACAGATGCATGAGTTGCACGAGGAGGGGAAAGCCTCTGAGAATAACACATAACTGTTGGCCCTTTGACGTGCTTTAGAGAGGCTCACAAGAGACTGAAGCCTCTTTGGGAACCTATTTGCTAGGTAACTGCTGAAAGCCCTTCTATTGATCTAGTTTAAAAAGGGAGCTCTGCAATGTGTATTTCCACAAACATATGAACAGAATTTATAGCTAGTATCTGGGGTTCTGTCTGAAATTTTCACCTGGAGCAGAAATGTTTTCCTGCTCCAAAACCTCTTTCAAAAGTAATTGAGGCTGAACTTGGTCTAGGGATTTGAAACAACCTCTCCAAGGTCTATCCTCTACAAATTCTTCTTGGTAATAGATTAATGGAATACCAGAAAGGGAAGATTGCTTGAAGATTAGCACTTTTCTGTCCCCCATCTCCTTTCTTCCCCTTGCTCTTCAGAAACCTTTTCCTACTAGGAGAAAGATACTTTGCTCAAATACTTTCTAGTTTGTTATTAGATTGCTGTCTTCATCAGATCATCTGAGAGTTTATCTCTTAATTAACTTGCCCAAAGGCAAGCTGTCTGAAAAAAATGGTAAAGTTTGAAGTCTCAAAAGCAAGGTTGTTTGGTTTCTGACAGAATTTAAATGAAGTGCCTGTACTACCTAAAATTTGTATTTGTCATACATATTAGAAAGGTCTGTTATTTTAGAACTTCCAGTAAAAGATGCGTACTGTACTGTGACTGATTGAGCTCAGAACTTGTGGAGGACAGACAAAATGAGTATATCAAGAAAGATGTATGATTTTTACACAAGAAATTTTTTTATAAACATGTTTAAATATTCTGTCTGTCTTAGCTTGAGACCACTTAATTCTGCTAAGAGCAGGTTTTAAATTATAAATAATATGGAATTTAATGGGATTTTTGAAAGCACTTAACTCCCTTGATGCAATGACACTTTTTGTAATACATATATTTAAATGCCTACTTGGAAAAGTTTCTTTTCAAATGTGGGCTGGTCTTTCTAGGGTTCTGAGAAGCCAAGGTAGTTTAAAAAAAAGAGATAATATAAACAATGAAAGTTACTACTTGAATAGGCTTTATCATTCAGGTACAAGATTGATGCACACTGCCTGAAATAGTTGTGCGAGAACAAAAAGATTAGAAAACTTAAAATAAATGGGAATAGAAGTGACAAAATGCGACATAAACTGGAAAGTAAAACAGCTGCAAACAGCTTTTTACTCTTTTCCATGGGTCAAGAAGGAGGCGTTGCTAACTTTTTTAATGCATTACATCTAAAATACAGAGAATAGCACAAAAGCAGTCTTCAATCCACATTAATTTTTTGGAAATGTATGTTTTGGTTTAATTTTGTAATTTTTTTGGTATACAAGCACAATAGCGTGTTACATGTTGGTTGAATAATGTTAGTTCTTATGCTTGTGAAACATCCTGATTTTGCATTTCAGTCAATATAAATGTGGAAACAAATATGAATCTAAAATACATCATTGTATATGCATGTATAGATGTTAATATTATTACAATTATTATTGTGCAATTTTTTAAACAAAAGTAGTGTACAAAATACCAAAATATTAGAAAAAGGGCACCAGTTAAGATCTTTCAGAGGTTGAGCATGATTAATCCTATAGGGTAGTTGTACTGTGTATTTTTTCCGTTATTTGTTAGTAAGTACCTAAAGCACTCAGTTTCTAACCATTTCAGCCTGCCAAGAAAATACATACACAGTCACACATGGCTTTAGTTTACTCTGGAAAACTGGAACTTGCTACCACTTTTTCCTTGTCCTATTCAGGTAGTTCATTATTTTGTTGACAGTTCGGTTCCATTAATCTGGTATTTTTGGGAAAATTGCTTGCAGACCTTACGTTTCTCTATTGAAGGTGATCAAATAGGCATTGAATCCCTCATGTAAATGATGTCTTAAAGTTAAAATAAAATCTATTTTCCAGAAAGTAACTGTAAAACTATTTTATGCAAGATTTCATGTGGGATACCTTAATGGTTGAATAATAAATTTTACCTCATAAAAATGAAATTCAATAATACAGTAGCTTTCTCAGCGCAGTAGCATCTGGTTGAATCTCATGAGAGCCAATATTTTCCAACTCATTAGGATCATGTCGTTCTGTATGTCGTCAACATTGACTTAGCCAAGCTACCTTTACTTACATAACCGCCAAACTATTAAATAGGTCTCTTGTGGAGTGAAGTCAAATATTCCTCTTATTTTGCTTTTGCCTTGGAAGAAGAGAAGAAAATGTACATACTGTAACATTTAAACATCTGGTCTAAACCACATCAGGGTAACACTGAGGAAAGTAACAGAATTCAGTATTCTTCCCAGGTGTACATATAAAAAAGGGTTGTGGAGCTGCTGCATAGTTCTTTTAACCACTTCGGAAAAAGACTAAAATAAGTGACTTACCTTTATAATACCCCTGTTTTTAAAACTAATTTTTTCCTCTTGCCTGCTCCCTTGCCACTAAACTCCAAAACACAAAAACCAGCAAAAGCTCAACATTTCAAAGTTCAGCAGTAATTCAGGTTCAGCTCTGATTACTTCCTTGCAACATACTGGCATTTAATCTCTGTCCCACAGAACGTGGCCAGTTTTCACATTCATTTTGAGGGGTATGAATTGAAAATTCTGTCCAAAATCAAAGTGTAAGAGTGTATTCTCTTAATTGCTTGGGAGTGGCAGGAAACAGCTGTGTGAAACTTGCACAGTGTAAACAGTTTACTGTCTTGTGTGGGTGATCACCCATGTGTGCTCATCCTTCATTTAGGCTCAGAATGCAGTGTGTAAATAGTATTAGTATTGTTATATGTTGTACATTTCTGTGAAAGTCTGGTAGATTATCAACTCTAATTTGAGAGGGAAAACCAGCTTGGTTAAGCAACCTAAGCACAATTTGTTCTTTAGTTTAATTATTTAAGCTTTATATGGTTGTGTATAAGGTTTTATTACCTCCTATTGTAAACGTTTTCAGTGATATTTGTAAGTCAGGAACTGACTTGCACAGAAAGGAGATAGGTGGGACATTTTATCATTTCAATATGTAATCAGTGAAGATTTATCTTGTTGAGTATCTGAATGAATCCTCTGCCAGAAGCAATGGTTCTGTTGTGGCCTGAATGAGGAACTAACATGCAAAGTATGCATTGAAACCAGTAATTATGATTGCCTTTTAATTTTTTTCTGGTATAATTAATATACACTAATAAGCTTACATACAGTATTCTGGTGAAAGAATGGTGGTAAGCATACTTAAGGCATTCATACAAGCTTAACTTCGATATGTAATGTTGTGCTAAAGAAACTAATGTACTTAAAAATCCACTTGAGACTTTTAAAATGTCTGTTGTGGTGAAAGTGAATGTATACATACTGTCAACAGCACAGTGAAGAAGAAAAAGAAAAGCTTAAAAAATCAGTAGTTTGTGAAAGGAATACATGCAGGCATGCAATCCTTAGCTATACATAAATGTATATAAATTTCTTAAGTTGAATGTTTCAGAATTGCAGGAGAGCTCAGTTCAGTGTGTGTGTTGAAATTAACAGCAAACTCTTCAGCCCATGTTGGTGGGCTACCGAAAAATCAAGACACCTAAGCTTAGAGCTATATATAGGGCCCTTACTCCAGAATGGGCAGTTTATTTGCACAAATAGCAATGGAAGCTGTGACTGCGAGCACCTGTTTTGTTTATTCAGCTGTTAGTTTGATGTTATTTCTTGTTCTATTAAAGGTGTGCTTGGGTAGCAGGGAGGTATGCTGCCTTTTTGCTTACTTTTAGCTGCCAGGTACTGCATCAGGTGAAAACCTCTACAGGGAGGTTGAGATGGTTGCTTCTTTGCTAAGAATGATAAAGCACTATGAGCCTAAGCTACTGGAATTCAGCGTTACGACAAGAAGGCTAGGAAGAACATAGGTCATGAATCTGCTGCATAATAGGAACTGGGAATTTTCTGAGAAGCCCTCAGAGCACTCAATAAAGAAAACTTCAGAGATAACAGAAGGAGAAATTATCTTTTTTGGGAGGGCCCGCAGAACTTGCCAAATTTAGAGTCAACTAGGAAGCCATCAGTGGTTGCTGGTATAAGAATAAATTATGAATGAAAAGGCTACGGTGTTTTCTTGACATGTGTGTTTTATAAGAAAAAGGTTTGTGCAGAGGTTCTGCAGCAGCAGTATTGAGGCTAGTCACCGCCATTTCCTGAACAGTGCTCTTTGGAAGAGCAGAAGGAAGCTATTTCTTTGTACCTGGCGAAAAATAGTAGAAAATTCAAGTTGGAAGGGACTGCAAAAGTCTCTGCAGTTCGATTTTATGGTAAAATCAGAGTCGTTTACGGCATCAGACCAAGTTCTTTAGAGCTTTACCCGGTCAGGCCTTGAAAATCTACAAGAGTAAGAACACCCTATCTCTCTGTGCAACCTGTGCCACTGCTTGACTGTTCTCAAGGTGAGAAGGGTTCTGCCTGAATTGGAAGAAAAGCTTTCTTATTTTAGTATATGACTATTGTCTTTCATCCTACTACTGTGCACCTCTATTAAGAGCCTTCCTCACAACCTTCTGCTACATACAGGAAGGCTGCTTAATATGTTAAGTGTGTTACTGCTAGGTTTGACCTTATTAAACATTAGAACAAAACTATAACTGAGGAATCCTAACTAATGCTATAACTCAGTGATGGTGACTCTGAAATCTGTTTCCTGTTCCAATTCTCACACCAAATAGATTTAACCTGAGTGTCAATGCTATCAGTAGATACAAAATTGATCATGCTGTTGTCTGATTAGAAAGTATACTGATGTATGACATGAACTAATTCCAGCTCAGAACATCACTCTGTGCTGGTTTGACGGTTGCGGAAATTCCAGAAGCCAGTATTGCTCCTTTCCCTCTTCAGATTAAAGAATGCCATTTTGTAGGACATTAGATCAGTTTATGTAGTGAGATATTCTGAGAGGAAATGAAAATGCATACAGATGCTACAGCACAAAGAAATTATCTATAGTTTATGGCCATTATGGTATAATGTTTTCTGTTTATGGTTTCATGGAATGAGTTTTATTATTTTTATTTATTTATTTTTATTTATTGAAACAACTTGAATCACTTTAAAAGAATTTGGAATGCTTTATTCAGAATGAGACATTTCACTGTTCAGAAAGTAATAGACTTATGAGAGATTTTGATCTTGATGAGGCAAGAAATATCAGCAAGGAAATTTTAAATGAAATAGATAACTAAGGAATGTGAATGATATGAGAAAACCGTAAAGATAAAATTGAAATATTCCTATGAGGAACTTATGATAGAAGAAATGTGTTTATTGTAGTAGTAATCCTTAGAAAAAACCCCAAGGCATAGTCAAAAGCAGATAGGTTTAAGAATAAGCAACTATTAAACATGGTAGAAGCATGTTTTCTGTTTGCAGATATGATATATTCAAGGCTGGCCTTGAATAATAAGTTTACATAATATATGTAGTCATGATCAAATAAAAGTTGTACTAAGTTGAAGTCATGGGACAGATTCCAAGTGTTGGACTCCTGCTTAAGACTTAGTAGTGTCTACAATACTAAGAGTTAAAAAATATTAGTATGCTCTAAAGTTACTTTAATGTAATGAACTCTAGTGAATGGTATGGAAAACTGTTTTCCATTTGTGAGAGTATTTTAGTTCTTGTGGCAAAGTAAAGAGATAAATACCAATGGTATTCTTGCCACAGAGATACCAGAGCATTATGTATTGCAATAGCAATTTTTAGGCTGATATCCCACAGGATTTCTTATTACATTAAATCAGACTTTTAAAAAAACTGCACACATTTTGATTATTTTAAACCTAGCGATTATAGATCCAAATCCAATTTTTTAATTGCATGGATATTCAAGAAAAATATATTCTTCTCCAGGAATATATCTTCTGGGAGAGTTGTTAGGCTGCTAAAAATGCAGACTGTATGAGGAATAATTATTGTTTCTTGCAGTAAAGAACAATGTTTTGCCTACATGTCTAGTCCACCTCACAGTCATAGAATATAATTAATGCAAGGTACATGTGATAAGGTAATGGGAAGGACAGAAAGTGTATTTTTACTGGGAAATACTGAACTACAATTGCAGCAGCTCTTTGCCCATTAATTTTTCAGTTAGTGTTATGTCTCTAAAGGCAGGCAGTTATTTGGAGAAAAATTCTACCAATGGTAGAAATAAAAAGGTAGTAATGATAAGGCAGACAAAGTTAGTGGAACATTAGATTCTCAGCAAATTATAGTAATGAAGAAAACTCTTAAATTAACATTTTATGGTTTTGATTTTGCTATTGGGGAGGTAATTATTAAGGAACCAGTGTAGAAAGGAATATGTTCTGTTATTTAATGATATTTAGTGAATGTCCCTTATGTTTGTGTGAAGCATAATAGGAAAATTAAAAATGGCACAAGCACATGTAGCTGCTTTGATCTTGCTCTGAAGTGTTGTACTACTGTAGGCAAGTATTCCTTACTTTGTAGTATTGTAAAGGTACATATCACATTATGTGAAATATTAATTAAAATCTTCGACTTTAAGTAGATCTCAGAGGTCTGTGTATAACCATAGCTCCTGGATTTTGGGATCTTTGTCTTATGTAAGATAAGAGCTCTTATATCTGCTAAACATTCTCCAAAACATTCTTTATAACCATGTGTAGTGGTTTGGCCTTGGCTGGGTGCCAGGTGCCCACTACAGCGCTCTAGCACTCCCCTTGCTGGTGGGGTAGGGGAGAGAATAAGATGGAAAACCACTCGTAGGTTGAGATAAAGGCAGTTTCCTAATAGCAAAAAAAGAGGGAACAAAGCAAGAGTTTGCGCGCGCAAGCAGAAAGAGAAGTAAATCTCTACTTCCCATCAGCGAGCGATGTTCGGACACTTCCCGGGAAGCAGGATCTCAGCACGCGTAATGGGTCCTGTGGAAGGCAGACATTTCAGAGCAACAAATGCCCCCACCTTCCTCCTCTCTCTCTGGACTTTTATATCTGAGTTGACGTCACATGGTATGGAATATCCCTTTGGTTGATTGGGGTCAGCTGGCCTGGCTGTGTCCCCTCCCAGGATCTCGCCCACTCCCAGCCCTCCTGATGGGGGAAGGAGTGTCAGAGGGACAGCACTTCTCAGCAGTAGCCAAAACACTGGCGTGTGATCAACACCCTTCCAGCTACCAGTGCAAAGCACAGCACTGTGAGGACTGCTAAGGGAAAGGTAAACTCTCTCTTGGTCAGACCCAATACATCATGGCTGCTGGCGATTCAAGGAAAGTATCAGAGCTATTTCCCGAAAGACCTTTATTTTAGTTGGAGATCATCTGAATAAGCACAGTTCCTAGTCTGAGCTTAGGTTCTTTCTTTTGTGACTATATCATAAGGCTATGGATATGGAAGAAGATCAAACTAGATGTTTTGCCTTTTTTTGGGTTTTTTTGGGTGTAGCATGATAAATAAGTCCAGATATTACACCATCTTATGCTGATTTCTCCGAACTTTATGCCATGGTTTTGTTACTGCCTTTTGCTCATGCTCTTTTCCTCCTTTTACTGTTTTTTTGGGTCAAATCCTGTGATAATCAACCCTTTTCTTTATTAGACTGCTTGTTTCCAATCTTTATCCATTCTCCTCTTGCTTTGCGTCTTTTTTGTTGTTTAATACACAACAGGGGACCTGAGCAGTTAGGTATGGCTAGGTAGAATTATCTCTTGCATGGTAGTTTCAAATGTTTTTCTCATTAAAGATGCTTTTTCTAAACGTGGGTTTGTGGTAACCATTTTCCTCTCCCCCATCACTTATTGCAGGGCAGGGGAGTGACTAGAAAATACAGAAATTAAGGAGAAATGCAGGTCTTGGGTAGTGTTATAGAAATGTTTTAAATCTGGACTGATGCTGAGGGTATTTTGAACTATTCCACTCATTATTCAGATTTTCCCATTTGAAGACATCGACTTTTTATTTCTCAGCCTCCTGTTGGAAGAAAAAAAGCTCAATTGTTCTAAGGGGTCTGATCTTGTTGAGAAGCTACATTTAGTTCTTCAGATGAATTGTCACCATAGTGGAATGATATTGTAGTCTGCTTCTGTTTTCTGAACTAAGTGAATACGGGATGATTTAGAGCGCAATGCAAGAATTCCAACATGACAGGAGTTAGCTGTCTTTACACCTCTGCCAAGACTTGGAGGTCCCTTCTTATGATTGCTTGGGTTTTACCTGGTTTGTGTGACATACCACAGCTGGATGCAGCACTTCTGTTATGTCACCTACTTTATTCTTTCATTAGTTAGCATTTTTCATTCTCCTGTACGTAAACTCAGATTTGTGATGTAGCCAAGTAGCACATATTTTAGTAATTGGAATTACTGGAGAAAATTTTCAGAGTAATAATGATAAAAAATACTAATAAATTAATCACTTGCTTTACTACAAACCAAGAAGACCAAGAACAGTTTTCAAACTGACTGAGAGCTGTCTCAACTATTTTAGGAAATCAAGGAGTCCATGAGATTTCCATTCTCATCTCTCTCTCAGAATATTTTTCTTAGCTTTTTGCTGTCTTCTCAAAGAAAATGTTTTAGGAAGAATTCATTCTTTGCTATCTCTGTGTCAGCCTATTTAGTGTGAACGCAGTGGACTGTACTTAGAAGTTACCTGGTGTCTTTTGGTTTCAGTTTGGATAACAAAAATACATTCTCCAAATGTGTGATAGATGGGTCCGTTTAGCTTTCTGACTTCGTATTTTCTGATATTTTGGCTTTTGAAGGACTACACTAAATTCTGTTACTCTCCTCTAATGATTGTGCCATCTCAGAAACCCAGACCTCAATTAAATTTGGAGATACAGAATCGTTCTTTTTTGAATACCTTTGGATTTGTGAAGAATAAGTAAGTCATCCATCTACAGTGAGCTCAGCAAAAGGAGAATAACCAGAATAAGAACCTGGTTTAATTGTTTCCTTGATAAAAGGGAAGTTTTCAAACTTCTGCACTTCCAAAGGATGACTAGATTTAAGAATAAAATAGGAGTTTTGTCAGAGAGACTTTGGATATCACAAGAGTCTGTTGTGATTTGTGATCAGGGGTGAGTCTGTTTTTACCCAGTAGAATGGAAAAGAGTGGCGGCCTTGCCTGCCAAAAGGGCACTTCCCTTCCATCCAAAATGTACCAAAGCAAAATGGGTTTTTTTGTTATGGTTGTAAATAGTTGTGACTGTGCTTGGTATAGTCTTGTCAGTAAATGTCTGACTGACAAGTTTAGAATTGCAGTGTATGCCATGTAAAATACCTGCTAGATATCTGTTATACTTGATCTTTTTGCAGATTCTTTGAGAGTCCTCTTGGCTTTTAAAGAACATAGTTTCTGTGTGTATTCAAGAGCTCTTCACATGCTGTGGAATTGTGTTATAACAGAGACAATGTACAGTTCAGAGGGGTGAACTGCACTATTCTGGGCACAGTCTTAGGAAATTGTATCTAAAAATGTACTGTTTGTGCCAACAAACCAGATAACTTAGAGACATTAAGAGTCCACAGGTATTTATGTCTACTCCTTTTAGATTGAACGTAAGCTGAAAAGCAAAGCTTTGAGGCACTGACATAACAGCATTTGCAGTTTTGCTGAAAGCTCGTACGATGCAATCAATGCCATAGCTCTCGGAGCTCCTGGTTTCATCAGTTAACTCTGTATTCCATTCACTGGGCTTAGATGAGGTGGTTGTGATCACCAAAGTGCTAAGCACTTGATCTTCTGTCTTTCAAGAGAGCTTTTTATAAAACTTGCTTTGATGTGTACTTCGTGTCCAGGCTACTTTCCCAGTGGGATTGCTTTTATGCCGCTGTCTATTCTTATGTTGCAGTATCCCATATGTTATCAATGAAACACAGCTTGCCAGCAGATTTTGAACTTATCACCAAGGTAGTACCTCTACCTTAGTCAGCAATAAGAACAACTATTTCTTTAATTCATAAAATCTGCCTTCTGTAGATTTGCACAAAGTCTTGAAGAACTCTCTTTACAGGTACAGAACATTTCCTAAATGCAAGGGAAAAACTATCTCTAAAATGGAATAGTACTGGACCAAACTATTGTCATGATCTCAGTCTTCACATCTCATGCCCTCCCACTTCCTTTGCTGCCTTCATTTGAATGATTTGCTGAGTTTGAATGTAAGCCTTTAGGCAAGTTTCTTTCTGAGAAGCTGTTCTAACTTAAAAACTGGATGGGAAAATGATCAACAGAAAAGAGCTAGTGATTTTTACAGTATTGTAGTAAGCACTAAAATGTCCACATGCATGGTTATGAGATGAAATAAAGAAATACAGTACAGAACATTCACTGAAAAGCATGTTTTTCAATGTTTGTCTATCAGGCATTCAGTCAGCTGCTGCATTTGCTATGGTAGCATTTGATGAGAAAATTGAGCTGCAGCAAAAGAAGCTGCAGACTTTGTAACAGAATACCTTGAAGCACACGTGCAAGTAAAATGAATGATTTTTTTAGAGAACTGAATTTGTGTATTTCCCTCCCGTGTTACATTCTGAAGCTGATCTGAGTTATGGAGGTTGTCATTTGGGGTTCTCTAATACTGCCCAATCTCTTCTGGAACCCATCTAACTGTGCAAATGCTTCTACAGTAAATGTGAGACTATGTTTTATTGTACCAGGTGGCTTTGTTCTTAGGCTTTCAAAATGCCATGAGTATCTGTAAGTTAATCTGATGGGGTTTTTTTAAGATTTTCTTTAATTTTCTCTTGAATTTCTTAATGCAATAAGAATTATCTGTCTGTAGAATAAAAATTTTTCTATGTGTATGTATCACTTTCTTTAATCTCCTTTGCAGTTTGAAAGACCATTTTTATTCTGTTGTTTGTATATATTGCACATGTTGAATATAATTGAACTTATTCTTATAATATATTTATTTCCTATGCATTTATAGTACTTTAAAAGCTTCTGTTGCACAGAATGGGGAAACTTCAAGCTTTAATATGCCAGTCTGTGTTCACATGGCTATAAACCACAGTGTAAATTTTTTAACCAACTCTGACTTTGCTTTACTGCTGTTTTGAAACTGTTTTCATTGATAATAAGTTGTAGTTAGCTGAACTCTTCTAGCATCTCATAATCTAAAGGGAAAAGATATGCCCTTCATTTCTGTAAAACACACTTCAATTTTCTTCTATATTTAAGAGTCATGTTTCATTGAGGAGGTACAGAGCTTTTCAGTGTTAGTAATTAGAAAGGCACTTAGTGCAGTTGCACTTAAAATCGCAGTTCAGTCCAAGTACTCTTCTGGGTGCTTCCCTGGTTGGATGCCACTTACCAGGTGGAGCTTAGGAACTTGCTGGCCATAGCGTCAAGATGCTTTCTTCTTTTTGTAAGCCACAATTTCTGTAGTTCACTTTTTCTTACATGAAATACAAATATAACCTCTTGACCAAGTCTTTGTATTGAAGTGGGGAATAATTTTTATTCTTGGCCGTTTTTTCATCTTAGCTTTCCCCAATTTTAAGCATATGAAGAGCAGAAAGTTGAGAAATGGCTCCACGGTGGTCCTACTTCACATTAGTGCTCTAAGTTGTCTTGTACTCCCAGAAGTCTCAAAGAGCAACTTGACTTCAAAATGCTGTTCAAGTCATTATTTTGAAAAGCCACTGATCATCTTAAGGCTTATGCAGACTTTGGAGTGGGACGTGGGACTCATAACAGAAATTGCATGCAAACCTGAAAAAATGCCTTTGTAAGAGGCAGACCTACTCATATTTCAGTCAACTGCATCGTGTATTCAAAATGTAGCTTTTCTGTCTAGCAAATTGAGGTACAGAAAGTTCCATTATCCAAAAAAATTCCAGTTAAAAAGATGCTTTTTATGTTGTCAATACTTGTCAATATGTTTATGACTACAAAAACTTTGTGGGACTGCAGGCGTTTTTTGATAGATTCATGCTGGTGTTTTAAGTACAGGAGGAGAATCCTGTGGCCTGTATTTTAAATGAATTAAGGCTGGATGATCACAAACCTTCCTTCTTTTCCTATTTCATTTTGTGTTACTAGATGGTTAACAAATTTTCTGTTTGAAATGTTGGTTCCCCCAGTTTTTTAACTGAGGCCAGCTGATTTCTGAACTATCCTCTTGTTCAGGCTGTGTCTATTTAGTGCAGTTGGCCCTTTTTAGCTTTTTGGTGCTAGCTCAAGTTATATATTTTGCTATTGTGTTTTTTTCTTTACTAGCACTTTTAAATGCAAGATATTAAATGTTGGTAGTCTAAAGCCCACAAAACTGATTATTTGAAGTTAAATGAGAGAAATATAATTTCCTGATGATTGTCATGGCATTCATCAGTGCAGTCTTTAAAGTGAAAAAAAGAAAACACCTACAAAAACCAAAGCAGCAAACACTCTGTTTTAGAGTGACTAGGCTATTTCATGTGCTAGTGGAAACATTACCTTCTCAGGAAGTTATCAAGCAGCAACTACTGAATCATCATCTTAACGTATATTACTTGTAATTCAGAGAGATGTTGTAATTTTAGACATGGGCAAGAATGATTCTCTCTTTTTAGTTGAAGATAGTTGGTTTTCATTATCAGACATTTATACTTAGCTGACTACCTGGGGTATTTTTTTGTTTTTCACAATTTCTCTTTGGCAAAGGAAACTTCTTTATAATAAGGAAAAGTAAATGTAGAAACGTTTCAGCAGCATTCAGCTTGTTCAAGGTGTTCTGTGGAGGAGGTGGCTTGGGTTCGTATGATTTAATTATTTCTAACATAGCTGTTCATATTGTTTCCTTGCTACAAAGGTTAATGGTTTATGGACTGCCATGTAATGTGTATAGAAGCCTTTTGACTGTTCAGCTGTCCTTGCTGTTGGGTTTGAAATGCAATTTTCTGGCGCTGAAACCTTTGATGTCGGGAAGGTTAGATAACTTCTTTGCTTTCTGTCCTTGATGTAGACAATCAGCTTTGTTCCTTAAGCCTACTGTGAGTTGCGCGTGTTTTATCCTGCTTTTCACAGTACAACATAATGTTGTGTGGTGCTACTATTCTTATGCTTTTAGTTCCACACCTGTTTCTTGGTTGAAAAAAAAGGCTTCCAGAATATATAGGTACAATAGAGTTCTTCTTTATATCATTCTCATCTGTGTTAAGAACTTTTTGATATTTCAGTTGTAGGACTCTGTTTCCCAACAAAAGTCATGTGACATCAGCAGTGAGGTGCATAAGAGCCCTCTTAGGATTACTTAAAATAGAATGGAAGACTTTGAGTATATAAGGTTGTGTGGCCTTGAATGTGATTTTTATTTGATATATGAGCTGTGACATAGCTATTGCATGACTGAGATACGCCTGTAGCAATGTAGGGTACAGATGGGGTTTCTATGAAACAAAACCAGTGACTAAATCTGAATGTGTTCATTTAAAGGATAAAGAATACTTCATAAAACATATGGAAACATTTCTATGTTTTTTCATTAAGAAAGCTTCTTACTCCTTATGCATTTTTTATGATTGTTCATGTTAATGT
The DNA here is from genome assembly GCA_013400975.1 of Atrichornis clamosus. Lineage (NCBI taxonomy): Eukaryota > Metazoa > Chordata > Aves > Passeriformes > Menuridae > Atrichornis > Atrichornis clamosus. The sequence continues at coordinate 78,988 of WBMZ01011357.1, forward strand.
GTCATTTACTTGACTCAAGGCTGCCGATGCATTAGTTCGTTTTAGTGACACTTGTACAGTGGTATGAATACTTTATTTAAAAATACACTAAATGTGCTTTTCTATTATTCCAGAACTTTTCATCATTTCAAAGGTGAAATAATCATTTTCACAGAACTGTTGGAAAAAACCTCACCATTATGTATTGCAAAATATATGATTTAGGAAGAATACCAAATAATAGTAATAAGGCTGTTGTACAGTAGGATTTGAATTAAATAGTTACAGGGATCCACTGAAATAAAATCCAGAATGATATAAATTTGAACAGGAAATGTAGACCAAATTTATACGAAGAGGATCTCAGTCCTCAAAAGCATGGAGGTTGAAAATGTGCAGGAACCATAGCAGCCCACAACTCAACAAGGGCTTTCTGTGTCATGCTGTATCAATAGGAGAACTGAGCATCCAAAGCATCTGAGCTTCTCTGGTCTGTAATTACTTACAAGGACCGTGTGAAAGAAATACTCATTATTAATTTTTGTAATTTTATGGGAAAAAATAAGATCCAAAATTTCTGAACACTAATTGGTAATATTTTTCTGGTCAATTTATTTGCGGAAATGTGAGATGGAAATTGCAAATTCTAAGTTTATCAGTCTTGCCCACACATCTGCCACCTGATTTCCCTGAATAGACTGTGCTTTAAATTTGAAACATCCTTTAGCAATATATATAATATCTAAGATACTATGGAACTAATTTTTTTTCCACCACGATGTCAAATCCATAGTGGGTTTTAACACTTATATGTATTAAATTAAGGTAGCGATGGCATTCATAGCTGCTCTTCCGAATTACTAATTTAGCAAAACATGGCCCTGATGCTTGAAGTTCCTACGGAGTAGGTAAAAATAAATAATAATTACCTTAGCAAAGAAGGGTATTAAGTATATTAAAAAGTAGTGGTTTGTGTTTTCTTTGTAATTGTCATATCTCATTTATAATGGATCAAGAGTTTTGCTTTGTGTACCCTCAGACCCGTGATTACAGTGGGTTTGAGCCAGGATTTTTAACCTGTTTTTTCAGTCTAACCATACCCTAATGGAAGGCATTAGGGTTCAAGAAGTAGACATGTAACACTCGGATCTAAGCTCTTACAAAGTCATAGATAGTCTTACAGAAACTTTTGGCACCTGTTATTCTTGTACACACTGTTTAAGTGTTTTGGTGCCAGATTTCGATTTGTAGGCATGTTCATAAGATTAGGAGGGTTTTAAAACCTTATCTGTCCTTTTTTACAAAGGATGTGATTTCCTATTTTTAGGATGTAGGACCATACTACTGTGTATAGGGGTTGTACTCCCTTGCACTCCTGACAGCAGCTTTCCCACATGTATAGTCAGGCAGATATGTGAGCAGTTAATTCAGCTTGTAGATCCAGCTGGAAGTTGTTCCTTCTGAGGGTTATTTTTCAGTCATTCTAGCTGTTTTTCTGGCTTATAATGTGCCCACATGAGCATGAGAGGCAACTTGAGGCAGAGAGCGTGATGGCATTGCCCCAGTGGAGATTGCCTCAAAGGTGGATGAATTTATAAGCTGGTCTTGGTATCACTTTCTGCAGCAATCTCAAGCTCGTATTTTAATGCATCAGCTTTTTTTACTTTCTGAAAGATGTACAGTCTTGCAGGTTAAGATCGTGTATGTTCCTTATGTGTTTAACATAGTTATTAATACTAGGTTCTTATTGTTTACTCTGGATTTAGGTAAATTGCATGGGATTACTCGTGCTTCATCTATTATGCTGAAGGCCATACTGTCCCAATGAAAAGGATGTCAAAGTTGATGAAATTTTACATTCTACTGTGCTGTAACATACTTGTAACGTTGTGTCAAAAATACTTTGTGTGCTAGTCTTAGAGGTAAAACAGCTGAATTTTTTCTTATTAACATCCCTATATTGAAAATTCACAAAGCAGATATCTGCAGTCAGCGTGTAGGTGGGATTTAGTCTCTCAATTTTGAAGGAGGGACTTTTGTAAAGCTAAGTTTTCTGTACTGCTACTGTTTGGTGGTCATTTCAGATGATGTTGCTACTTAGCCACTCTCGTGTATGATGAGATTTCTGCAGATACACTGTTGTAAAAATTTAATCTGTTTTTTTCTGGCCTTAAAGAAAGGGGGAAATATCAACAGTGAAAGGTTGTTATTTCTTTTGGAAACGTATGAGGAGAAATTAGTGGAATGGAGGAAAGAAATTTTTTATTGTAGGAAGGTGTGAGATTGTGTTTGCAAAGGGATCCTGCAATTGAGGAGTTGTGAAGCAAGCCTCTGTACAGTTGCAGGGGGATGCAGTGCAAAGAAAATGCTATTCCTCTCCGAAACTATTCTAGGTATTAATATTATCCATGCTATAAAACCAGTTAAAATATTTTTAGTAAGAACTGACATGCCTGGCAGCTTAGTTAACAAGATGATTCCTGGTTAACAAGAACACTCCTTTTTGTGTGGTATGACTGGAACAAATATGAATTTTTTGTATTTATTATTTGGGCTTTTGGGGGGATGATGATGGGATTAGTTTGGTTTCCTCTGTGTTTGTGCAGATAGACAAGGTGCATCTCCTTCAAGTCTCTCAGTCATTTATTTTCTTCTAATTAAATAATTGCTTTCAGTGTACAAAAGTTTTCTGTATATCAGGCTGTAATGGCTGTATTCTGTGCAGTTATTTTCTTACTAAAATAAATAAATACATTACCTCATCTCTTAATTGCCCAACTATGCCACTGATGACCCAATCTTTACCGTGTAAAGTTGCCACTGATGAAGCTCAGCCAAACTCCAGGGACCTCTCTGTACTTGTGTAGGCAAGTCTTAGGGTGTAGAGCCAAACACCTGTTTTCCTTGGTTTTCATTTCCACTTTCATTTGCTCTGGGATTTTCATTTCCTCAGGAAGATTGGAACTTCAGTTGCTTGACTATGTAAATGATCTACCTGTTTTGTCATCATTTGAAGCATCTTTGTTTTTGTCTTTGTTTTTTTTCTATTGCTCTTGAATATGTAATATATTTGTGAGCAAAGTGACTGATCGGCAACACCGTTGAGATTGTTTCAGTGGTGTTGTTCTAAGATCCTTACCATTACTTTCTTTTTGTTTGTTTTCTAATTTCTCAGCTTATGCAATTGCAGCAGAAATGTTGTAGACTTCTGCAAATCTTTAGGAACTGTAACAGAAATGTTAGCTTATGTGCAGCTGGAAAGCAGCTCAATGAATTGTAAAACCGCAGCGTTCATTAAAAAAAAAAAAGGTTTAGCAAAACTCTAAACTTTATCTGTAAGAAAGATGGAGTAATTCTAAATTAGTAGGTTTCTAAAACTGCCAGCAGCCTCCATTTTTAACATTAACAACTGTCTTCTGCAGAAACAAAATTTAATCAGCAAGATTATTCTTAATCTTTCATTGGCCTTGCCCTACAGTGATGGCATGCTTAGCAGAGGAAATTAAAAAAAATTGATTCCTTATACAAAAAATTGAATGTCTTATCTTTTTTTTATGCATTGTGTTTATGTGTGTCTATATCAGTAGAGATGTATTAAAATTGAAGTACCTTTAAAAGAAGTATTAAGGTAGTATGTCTTCTATTAGTGTAGCTTTGCCTTATTAGAAACATTTAGGTTTTTTTTTAATTTGGATCACTGTTTGGGGTAAATTGACTTTCACAAATCATGTTAGCTTCTCATTCCTTGATGTCCTGTTGTAAATAGTTTATGTTTTGTGTGGTCTGTCTTTTGTGTCTTTTTTCCTGTTGCAATGCACTATTTTGCATTGACGACATAATAGAAGTCTTTCCACCTCTGAATGTAGTGGCAGATGTGTCCTGTGACAGAGTGAAGCCTATTGAAAGTCAGTGTGTTCAACATCAGTTGTGACTTCATCTAGCTGATCTACACATCGCTTCTGTGTACTCTGTGAAAAGTTTATTAGTTACTATTTCCTCCAGGAACTAATTCGAAGCATACGTCTCATTATTAATTATGCATTCTGGTTGGTGTGTTGAAAAAAATTATTTCCTGTATTTGTTGACATTGTCTGAAGTCCTGGGATCTACACTGTAAAATGTTATGTAACCACTCCAAGTAGTAGCTAATGCACTGTGATGTAAATGGAGAAGCTTCACATTAGAATATTTTATTCTGTGATATAATTGAACTTAAAGAGGATTCTTCCCTTGCTTCCCTTCTTATATGCATGTCATTTGAAGTGTCATTATTGTGGTTTATTATGCATTTGCAGAGTAGGGGCTTCTTAGCACTGCAAAGGTAATTTCTTTTCCCATATGCTGTAGTAGCATAATGGAAAGTCCTGAAAGAAGATGCAAGTTAAAGCTTAATTTAACGTGTCTTATTGTGTGATCATCAGGTGGAATGTCACTTCTCTCTACTCACCTTTAATTATTTGGTGACTTCTCATAAGATATCCTGTTTACCCTGAAAAGATAATGAAGTTCTTCACAGTGAAGGGCTTATTAGTTGAGCTCAATTTGCCATCCTGAGAAGAACCAAAGGCTTGTCTCTGGAAGTAATAATTACAACTGAGCAAGAATACCACTATTACAGATGTAGTAATTTTAGTCTTGTTCCATAAGCAATCATCCTCAGAGCAGAATTAACATGAATTTGGTTAACTCAGATACAGACTAGGGAAAGATTTGATCTTCTCCAAAAGTCTACTAACGTTCTTGCATGAACCTCCTAGCCCTAACTTCTGCAATACTAGTATATATGAATTTAAGATATGTATACCCATTAAGTGTAGGCTTATATTTTTGTTTGTGGGGAAAGGATCTCATAAGGAGAAATATTATGTGGTGTGTTTGTTTCTTTCTGGGAAGTGGTAGGAATAGTTAATGTGAGGTCTGTGAAAAATGCATGGTGAAGAAGATTCCGTGTTAGAATACAGTGTTCTAGACATGAATGTCATCTTTCCACAACTGTAGTAGTGCATTTTTGTGCATATAGGACAAAATTAAGACAAATGAAATAATAAACAGCCTTACAGTATTTATTATGTTCCTTTTTTTTTTGCGCATTATAAAAGGAGGAGATCTTTTCTTCCTGTGACATGCTAAATATTGAATAAATTTCCAAAGGAATGTCTGCTTTTCATTTTTAAGATGATACTGTATTTAATGCATTCTAGGCATGTGAAAATGATTATGGAAATGAGGGTATGTGATCTGAACTTCACTGCACCTTTCAGCTGCAGTGTAGCTTTTGTTAAAGGCCGTGTTATTCAACACTTCTGCCAATAAGCGCAGTTCTTCATTAAGCACAATGATCTCGTTTTATTTCTTTTTTTAGGAGACTTCTTTTTTAATGGATACAGAAATTATATTCTCAATATTGGAAGTTGATTGAGGGCTTCACTGTTGACTTTCTAACGATTTTATCTGGGAAAAGTGATTTGTCTGAAAAAAAGTTCCATTAGTGGAAGGCCCTGTATCTTGATTTCCTCATTCGGCCACCTCTCCTCCCAGTATCAGAGTTCTAATTTTTATATCAGTGTTTTTCCAAATATTTAGTAAAATGTTTCTAAATAGCAAACAGAAGAGAGTTGCTGTTCTGATTTGGTCTTGTAGAAGGCCTGTTTTCATTTGTCTTTTCTCTTACAGTTTGGTTTTGATGCTATTTCATTACTAATCTTTCACATATAAATCTTCTCAGTCTGCCAATGACTATAAATAGCAAAATTGTGGCATGACAGCCCCTTAGGAAGAATAATAGTGGCTTCTTAGAGTGATGAGATCTAAAAATGACCTGGACTATTGACCATACCGCAGTTTACTGTTAAATAATTATGCTAATTGGAAAAGTTTATTAGTTAACATTGCTCAGTCATAAATTAACTTGGTAAATTAGAGTGTGTGAAGAGCTGCATTTGGAAAGTTTGAAGAACTTCGGAGAATTGAGTTCTCAGCTTAAGACAACAGCTGATTGGACTGCTAGAAAGAAATTAATTTTTGCCTGTGAACTCTCTGCCTTAAAGTCCAAGGAAAAAATACTATGTTTTCATAGTTTTATTGATGTAATAGGAGAATATGCAATATATTGTTCCATAATGCAGACATGTAGTCATCTTTAAGGATTTAATTTTACTGGACTTCAAGCATAGATTTATAATTAATATGTAAATACTTAGTAGTGCTAGAGAAGTAAATGAGTTTTTAAGATTAGTGATCTATTTGGTTCTTCAAGGCTTCAGGATAGTAGAGGACAAGAGTGTTTTATTTTGGTAAATAAGCACCTTCATTTCTTTGTTGAAAAAATTGACTGGAGTAAAAGCTTTAGAAATGTATTTCACCAAAATATCTGCCAAGAGAATGTTTTTTTCTCTCAAGAAAGCATTACATGAAATCCACATTTCAGGGGCATGCTATGGAAGGAAACCACTTATCAATGCACATCTTATACAAGTAGGTAGTATGCAAATGCTTTATCCTCTTTTCCTCACAGAAGTCTTTTCCCTGGATCTTTGAGTAAGGAATATGAAGTTAGAACTTCATTTTAATGTGGAAACAAAAAAGAACATGTAGTTTACTTATCAAGTTATTTTGCCTTAAATAGTATTATAAAATACAAAGCAGTGGTTGTCCCTGACTCATTTAATTAACAGTAGATGTAAGAGATACAATTTGCTACAAAAAAAAAAAGTAAAATTTCAGCGATGAAGCAGTTGTGTAGTTTCCAAGCAAGTAATACAGGACACATTTAAAAAACATAAGAAATGGTTTAATTTCATTAACTGTGGTCTAATATGTTGTGCATCCCACTCTTGGTAAACCACAGCGGCATTTACTGGCTATTGCTTCAAAGCACTACTGGTTTTCATCCCTTTTCATTGGCCAAATGTGTCATAAGAGCATTAACTGAAGTCTGGAAAACAGTTCTCATGGATTTTGCTTTAATGATAAATCTAGCATATAGTACACTTGCTGATATAATCAAGTGAATGGAATTTCCAAAATCTTGACTTAATGTCTTTTAAGTATGAAGCAATAATGTTTTTATGAAGTAGCTTTTAAATGGAATTTGTTGAAGTGGAGAGCAGCTGGATTAGAAGGGTCTGTTTCCAACTGCAATCAGCAATGATCATAGTATTGTATTACAGTCACCCCATAAAATAGCTTGTATTTTAAGAAAAATGGGGAGAAAAAAAGTGGAGGTAGGAATCAAGAGAGCAGCAGGCATGGTCTGTGTGATGCCCAAAGGGATCTGGAGTTGGTTACAGTTTGGTAATGTTGCTTCAGCTGTTTGGGCAACAGTAGTATAGTTCTCGATATAGGAAGTTCTTTATCAGTTATCAGGTTTAAAAATAATTTTGGAGATACAGGCAATATGCATTACTCAAGCATTTTAATATGTAGGGTGCCTTTTCAATTCTGATGTTTAACAGGATAAGATTTAACTAAAATAACAACCATAGTTATAGAATCCTTTGCAGTTCTTCCCTGTGTTTCTCTGTACTACAGAATCTTTTTTTACTAGTTCTGCATTTGTATCCATTTGTGTAAATGGAATGTATCTCTACATAGGCCATCTTTTTCAGTTGATACGCTTTTTGAACAGGGAAAACGTTTACTTTTGTGTCTTATAGAACACTAAATCCGTTAGTGATGGTGTGTTCTAGAATTTAAGTCACTACTGAGTCTCAAACTTTAATTTAGGAAATTGTTGTATCCTAGTAATTGTTTATCGTTCTCTTCTTTCACATGTAGTATCAATGGATTGACTGTGAGAATTTGCTGTTGTTGCTGTATCAGTAATAGCTTGTAGTTTTTCTGCAGTGTATCTACTTCACTGAATATCAAGGTCTGCTGGCTTAACATTGTGCAGGAATGTTTTGCGTAATAAATGCATAAAAATTTTGGAGACAAGAAATGCTCTTACTCAGCAGTGCTGTTGATCTATACTCTTGAATAGTTCCCAAGTGGGGCTCTTCTATGCTTTAGTTTTTATTAATTTAATTTTTAAAAATGGCATTCTATCTGCAGAAGAAAATGGATTTCAAAAACGACTTTATTTCCCTAGATTTTTTCATTTTATTTGTTTCAAAAGGGTTTGATACAATCTTAGGCAGGATCTGATTAAGACATATATAACTATATCTAAAAGTCCAGCCAGCTAAGGCAGGCAGATTTTTAATTTGAGTTTTAAATTAAAAGAAAACAGAAGTATAGATGACTTGATTGTGAAGAAATTCTAAATATGGTTTGGCTTGCGCAGGCAAAAGTAATATAGTCATCCCTACCATGTGGCTGTATAGCCACATCCTTCATCATAAGAACTGTGTTTCTCTCTCCATTAGTTCAAATAAGTTCATTTTTCTTCTTGGAAAAGACCTCTTGTTGAAAGTGCTTCTCTTGCCTGAGGTCTCTAGATGCAGAAGAGGGTCTATGACTTGATTTAATTGTATTGGAATGTAGTTCCTCAGGATGTGGGAACAGGCTAAGGGAAAGTTGCATCATGATGTGCCTAGATCTTTAATTTTTTTAATTGGAAAGAGTTACCTTGAAGAGCTCAGACCATATTCAAATCCATACATACAACAGGGTTAAGCCAAGTTCCATATTTAGTCCTCTCAGGGAAGTAGGTGCTGACGTACTACTGGCTTTTATAGGACTTCCCCTATTGCAGAGCTCTACTACTGTGGGATTGTTCAGGGCTCTTCTTGTCTTCTGTTTCTTACTAGGACATTCCACCCTCACTCCCAGTAATGGACACTTGTGCACCATGCATTTGTAGTATGAAAATACGATGAATTCTTAGTAGAACATATGATTGGGTCCATGACTTTCATAGGTGATATTGACGCTTTGCTTCTGGAAAGGCTGAATTCAAGCAACTCAGCAGCTCTGGGACTGATGGATAACACAGCAATTATTATGGCCTTCAGTTAATCCCAGAGCAGAAAACTTATTTTAGATTTATACATATATATACCCGTGTAGTAGTTCTGTGATGGTTGTGTAGTGATTAATATGTGTAATATTAATAAAACTATTACAAGACATAAATGCATAAATGACTAAATGCCTCTATATGACCTCTTATTTCTCTGGAGAGATGAATGCCCAGAAGTTGGACGCCTTTTTGTTTTCTTGAGGTCAAGCAGGAATACCTGCCAAAACCAGGATTAAAACTAGTTTCTGGCTGATCAACGTATAATGCATTGTAGCACTGGAACACCCAGGGAAAACCAATCCCCTTGGTTCTTCTTCTTGCTCTCTTTCTCTCTTAAATTTACGTTCTCCTATAGATCAATGCATAATATTAACACTTTAAACCGAGAATTCCTCTTCTAAAATTTTTTTGTAATATTCACAGAAACATTTTCTTAAAAATGTCCTGAGAAATCACATTTTTAGAAAGGTGCAGTTTTGCTTTATGGGCATCACATTATTCTGCTCTATAGTATTGTAATCATCTTTAGCTGTTTTTCAAGACAGATATTTTAGAGTTTTATCTAAAGTAGGGTCAACTGGTTTCTCAGAAGTTCTTACTATGATTGTAGATCAGTTTAATAAAGCAATTATTTTTGTTCTGAATGTAGTTTGTTCCTCAGTGGTATAGTATGCCATTACATCTTGAAAACTTTGCCTTTAGACTGTCAGTCTGTTGTGCCATATTCCATTTATTATTGTATCTTTGATATGGAGTCGATTTGATATGGTCTTCAGTTTACCAGATTAATAATTCCGTTGTTAAAGCTTTATACGTGTTTTATTTTGTAGACTGTAGATCCAAGATGGGTGCAAAACAGCTATCCCTGAAATGATAGATTTTCTGTTTTGATTCGGAAAGATAGTTGTTTGAATGAAAAAGAATCATTAACTTTGCCTTTATTTACCCTGTGTTGGAAGGAAAGGGTAAAAAGCAGAAGATTGGTGAGGAGGATAGTAAATTTGCTCAAGTGACCTTTCAGCTGGGAATGCTAAGAATACCAGGGTGGGAAAACTCCATTTCTTATGCCTAGTGCTGTTCTTCCTCTGCCTGTTTTGAGAAGTAGAATTCCTGCATGGAGATAACACACTCTGACAGACATGCTTGAGTCTCTTCCTGGAAGGGAGAGAGAGAGATCAAAAGCTCAGAGATCATAGAAGCATAGCCTTGTGAAGTGAAGCCCTTTGGTATGTTGGTATATAGTGGCCCCCTCCCTGCTGTCTACTGGGATGCGCTGAGCCTAACAGAGCCTGTGTGTGCCTGTGTGTCTCTGTCCTCTGGGATGAGCTGAGCCTAACAGAGCCTGTGTGCCTCTGTCCTCCGGGATGCGCTGAGCCTAACAGAGCCTGTGTGCCTCTGTCCTCTGGGATGCGCTGAGCCTAACAGAGCCTGTGTGTACCTGTGTGTCTCTGTCCTCTGGGATGCGCTGAGCCTAACAGAGCCTGTGTGCCTGTGTGGCTCTGGCCTCTGGGATGAGCTGAGCCTACCAGAGCCTGTGTGTGCCTGTGTGTCTCTGTCCTCTGGGATGCGCTGAGCCTAACAGAGCCTGTGTGCCTCTGTCCTCTGGGATGAGCTGAGCCTAACGGAGCCAGTGTGGCTCTGTGTCTCTGCCACCCGCCATTGTTAGTGAGGTAATGAAATAAATCTACTCTTCTTTGCACTTCAGCTGTGGTTTGGTGGTCCCACTGATTACCTATATGTGTTGATTCACACTGCCTATATTCTAAACAACCGTTTTTTGTTTTGAAGTGTTTCTTTATGATTTTGTTATGACATATTTTAGTGCATTTTGTACTGAGTGTGACTGAGTACTCTTCATCTGTGCCTAGTGCCATGACTGTCTTTTCAGCATTTACTACAACCTGTTTGGTTTAAGAAACCAGCTACCTTCACAGACAAGAGGAAATGACTATGTGATTGTTAGTTAAGTATCAGTAATTATAAAGATTAGGTGTTACGTTACCATAATATTAACATAACCTTCATGTACATTTCTGAGCCACCAGTAGTGATATTTCTGGTGGATGACACATACATGGTCTTGAAATGTCACTAGGTCATGTTTAGGAAAGTGACCTTTAGGAAGCTCCTTCTCTTCTTTCTTGAAATGATGCAATTAACTTAATGAAGCGGGGGCAGTTGGGAATGGATTCCTGCTCATAGTGTTCCCAGGTGTGGCCGAGTCCTGCTGTGTGCAGGGAAAGTGGTTATGTTCTAAGTGCCAGACAATGTCCGCTATACCAATGTGTCCAATTCACATCTTCACCTCAGCACACGCAATCTGAAAGAGCTGTTATGAGTAGGGAAATGTGCCACTTTCAGAAAAGAGAGCTATGGGTAAGATCTGGTAATTTTTTGTGTTTCTAAACAAACACAAGCAGGCACAGGTGCCTGCATATTTTACTTAAAAGTTTAATGATTGAAATTAATATAGTGTTAGCCCTAATAGTGTTCATAGTTTCTCATCTTTTCTGAGGCAGTTTTTAAATGCTGAAATACATACCATACAGTGAACATTCTGGATAAATAGGTGGCAAATTGTTTTAAAAGTCTTATTTATTTTCTTACTGTTTCTTTTTTTTGGTTGCTTTTGACATATGAAGTTTCTTAAAGGAAACTTGCATAAAATTAAGTTTACTGCTTTTTCTGGTTGATTAAAATATTTTTAACATCTGTATGACCACCATGAAATTCTGTGGATGCTGGTGTCCTCTAAACAGTACTGAGAGAGAGTAATTTTAGTTGAGTTTTTAAATCTATTAAAATCATAGTTTAAATAAGCAGGTTAATCACTGTAAAGTGTTCCTTCTGCACTTCTCTTTATCAAATATTTTTAGGAATTCACCTGTGATCTAAGCAGTTACTGCAGAAAAGAAATAAAAAAAATCCAATGTAGTTATAGTAAATGTGACAAAGCATAATATATAACTAGTAAGAAACTTTGATATACTAACTATAATTGATTCCAGCGATTTGTCTGTTAAAGCCAATGCAAATAATTGTAACATCTGTCAAAAACCAACCACTAGCATGAAAACCTTTTAACATTTTGCACTTAATAAACTATTTTATACATAAACTACCTTATTGTTTATATTAAAAACTAAAAAATATTCAGTCTGTTCCAGCCATCCTAACAAAAACTTTAATAAGTAGACATTGCATAAAAATGACACAATCCAGCAGTTATTTGGTAAGGCCAGCATAATCATAAATTTACCATCCATGCTTTTCCAAAAATACTAACCCATATTGTTCTCTCTGGACCTGTTGCAGGGATGACTAATCCAGCTGCTGAGGTCTCCCTTTATGTGTTTGATGGAACACTTGGCTTACTAGGCTACAGCTGTGTGTTTATGTGCAGTGCACACCTGCAGGGGCCTGACAAATAGCTGTAGTATGCAGAATATACAAAATTACCCTGGCAGTGCTGCAAATAAGGAAGTTTCTGTTTTGAAGTCCATGTGTGTGTGAGCTTGAGATGCCAGCTGGGGTATTTATGTTGCCTTGCACAGATGTAAAACTGCCAACTGATTTTATACCAAATAAAGGCTAATCTTTTTATACATACTTGGTGTCAGAGTTATGAAGTGGTACATAAGAATGTTCTCACGACTTAGCTCTTTTAAAATAAAAGCTGACATTAAAAATGCTTGAACACACAATCTGCATAGATGCTAAAGAGAAAAACATGCTGTATTTGCTTAGATACCTGCTGTAGCATGGTATCTTAAAGGTTTTATTATTAGTGATGTATAGTTTTTAGCTGCACATAATCAGGACTTGATTTATTGTATGCATATACACTATGCTATATATTCTTTTTTCCAGGAAGTCACTTCAGCTCTGTGGTGAATCCAGTTTATGAGTTCTGAAATGTGAAAACCCAATTTATATAGCTACTTAACTTGAAAGCTTTACTTTCCTATTTTCAAATGTATTTGAGCAGAGTAATAGCTTTTCATCAAATAAAATATGTATTTTAAAAATTGTTTTCAGTTTTAGTAAACCTTGTTTGTGAATATATTTTATTGGTAATACTTGCTTCCAAATACTAAAGAAATTAGAATGCAAGCACTAATTTCATTTACTAAAGCTACAAATAGCACAGATGTAAGTCCTGATAGTTTGGTCATTTAGTCACTACCTTGACTTTTGGTATGAAGTAGTTGTAAAAACAACAAGGTGAAATTAATAGCTTGTTTTGGGTACTTAAGTACTGCATGCTTAATCCTTTTTAAATGCCTAGAATGAATGCTTAGGGAAGAGAGGGTTAATGTGCAGATGTGAAAGTGGACAATTTTCATGCTTTTGACTGCATACTGGAAGTTCTCTAAGCACTTAGTTACTTTTTTAGGCTTAACACACTTTTCCTTCAATTATTTTTTTTCACATTACTGTGTGAAGCAATTTTAGTAGTGTTTTTAATTTGTTTTTTTATTCTGTGCTGATGAAACATTTGAAGATGCATAGAATTCTGCTTTGCCTTATTCTGTCACAATGTGTACTTGAAAGACATTCATGCTAAATGTGTAAGAACAAAGGAAATGGGAGCAACATTGAATTCTATTACTATAGAATGTGTCCCAAAGGACTTAGGCATTTCTTTTGCTAAATGTAGTGCACAGCTTAGAACTGACTAGCCATCACACACAGCTCACCAGGCTGGTGGAGCTTTTTTAAAGCAAAAGAATTTCATACATATGCACATATGCATGCACATGCTCACCCTGAGAGAGCAGTCTTGGGCTAGTGCTTAAAATGAACATCTGCAAGTATCCCCCAGAAGCTCAAGCATTATCCAGGTTCACATGGTTTAGAAATACAGTTTTTTGATGACTGAATTTTAGAGCAGAAACTTCAGGCATTACCATTAGTTAGCCGAAGATTTAGCTGTACCCCCGTAATACTGCCAAGGCATGTCCTCTTGGCTAACTTAGTAAGTATTCCTGTGAGATGCTCATACTACCATTAACTGCTGAGAACTAGTCTGTAGAGCAGAGATGGCTGGGAAATAACACAGAATACCAAATCTGAGTGAAAAATGGAAACTCTTGAAAAGAAGTTACTTTTCCTAGATGAGTATAGGAAGTCTTAATTGTTGTTATAATCCTCTATTTAGGAGGTGTATTTAAGACCAAAAGAACAGAATTCTGTTGGTGGGTGAAGATATATGTTGCAAAGATGGTTTAGTTATTTTCTGGCAGGAGCTGCTCTCTTACAGAAGGATATCACTTCAAACAGATTGCCGCCACTGCAGGTTGCAAACACACAATTGAAGGCTTCTAGTTCTCAGCTCATGCACAGATGTCTTTCGATAAGTTTAGCCAGTAATTTCTTCAAATTGCTCAGTTTATCAGCAGCACATGTCATCAATCCTGGAGTGGTTGCTGAAGTCAAACTACAGAATCTTTAGCTTACAGACACAGCTGCAAACAGGTGAACAGGCAGAAAGTAATTTGTGCAGCTTGGTGGCTGTCAGACAAAAGACAGACAATCTGTGTTTAAAACAGATTGCAGGCCTTGCATGAGCCAGACAAAAGGGATTTCTACAACTGCAAATAATTCCAAGGTTAACATATTTTCCTTTCTGCCATTAGGTGATTTGTTAAAATTGGAAACAATGAGCATTATAAATCTACACAGAAACTAGAGATAAGATGAAAGAGAAAAACAGATCACAAAATAAGTTTACATCCTTCTGTTGAAAAGCATACAACTGGTATTCATATAGCACTCCTTTTTATAACCTAAGCTGAGCTATAATACCTATAAGGACATTTAATACAGATTTGAAATTATGCTAAGGATGTTTAATTGGAAAAAGAAAGCATTGTAAAAACAGTAAGTATTGTTCCTCTGTCTTAAAACATTGACTTTATTTTTCTTTTCAAAATCTCATTTGGTTATCATTCAAAGATACTGTGAAGATTTAGCTGGATTTAATTTTAACTTTGAAGTCCTCTCTTCCTCAGATATGTTAATATTGGGTAGATTTGTCAAGATTTACTGTACCAAATATATCAGAGTGAAAATTTGTAACAAACAAGCTTTCTGTAATGCTAACCTAATTATAGTAAGTTAGAAAACATGTACTTCCCCAATCACAGATACTACCTTAGATGTGTGACTACAAAATATCTATTCCTTCCACTTCTCATGGGCTCTGTAAACTTGCCTTGACCTCAAAACTTTTGCAGCCTTCCATGAGGTACTAATCAAGCTAATGTAATATAGCCCTTCTTCCTGTTTAGTTCAGTGAGTAAGTACTTACATGCAATAATATTGATGGGTAATTCTATGCCTAGTTTAAGTTCTGGAAAATTTGCTTTCCATGTCACTTACCAGCATAGAGATATTGTGGGTGGAAGAAGATGCGAAAAGTAACTGTCTACTTTGAAGTAGCATCTGCTTTCGTGATTATATGATTCTGTGCATAGGAAATAAATCGTTCTGCTAAGGACACTTTGAAATACATGAAAACCAAAATACTTCCGGTGTGTAATATAGTAATACATATAGCAATGAATTCATGAATGCAATGGTTAATCATGCAAAAGTGTTTACAAAACTTAAGTTGTCCCATCAAAATCCAGTGTTGTTTTCTGAAGCAAAAATTAAAATATGTTATTTCTGTAACAATCATGCCTTTATTACTGTGCAAGTCCAGCATAAATATTGTCATAACTGAAGACAAGTGTTATTAGGCTATTGTAAGTTCATAATATTATTAAAATACAGTACTAAATTCTGCAGGGGAAGCTTATGCTGAGGCTGAGTTGAAAAATTCTTTAAATTTCTCAACTATCAAGACGTCAGAAGCACATGCTTTAATAAGCTGTAGTATTGAAGTACCTGTTTTCATGTTTTCTGACAAAATGCAAATTTCAAGATAAAATTGTGTCTTTAATATATGCTGTGTTACAGGACTACTTGCATTTGGATTATCTTCTATACTTTATATCTTAATAGACAGTAAGGTTTTAAACATTTCAAAAATTAATCACACTAATGGAGATTTTCTATTCTTTTGCCAGGAAAGTTTATATACTAGCTTCTTTCTTTGGAATGCTGACAGCATGTGTATTGCTTGTTGGTTGTGCAGGGTGTATGCTGCAGATTGTAGCCTGACATTGCTATGGTGTTCTATGCATGGGCTTCATGTATTCACTGTGGAGGTGAGATCATCATCTTTAAAGGATGGTTTTAATTTGTGTTGGTGAATCAAGTGGATGCTGTATTTAAGGAAGGGGAAAAAAGTGTACTCATGCAGGTTGCTGTCTACAGTCCAAATTGCTGATCAGAGAGTCTTTATACACATCGGTAATGTGCTGTGCAATATAAGCTGAAATATATTCCACAAGGGAGGAAAACGGAATAGGTTACATACGCTGTTCCTAAGTGCAATGAATATAAAACTCCATTACTCACTTTAAGCAGGTGCTTTTTATATGAGGCTTTAAAGAAATATAAAACTGCTGGTGAAATGATTGGTTTATACAGACACGACTTAACTTCCAGTACTTTGACCAGATAAAGAGGCTAAAAATATTTCTACAAACATTTCTTTAATGATTTCGAGGATTAAAGGCTGATATCCTCCTAGTGCAAGAAACTGCCATTTCAGACACTAAATGTACTGTTTAAGTCCTCAGTAGTTGCATAGAGTATTTGAAAGAAAATACAAACATGTTTGTTGAACTATGAGCATTGTGTTTTTAAATTTATATCCTAAACAATGTATATTTAAATTGCTAGGAGGAATACAATTGTATAAAGAAATGCAGTGTGATATAGAAAACTGTGATGAAGAAGGATACTCCAGTTAGAAACAAAACTCATCTTTAATGAAAGTGAAGTCTTGTCATCTATGTGCATGGAAAACCACATGTAAAGGGGTAACCTCAGATCTTTTATTTAAAGCAGCATATGCTCTGTGAGAAGGAGAATCATGGGGAAATTGTTCTTGATAATACTGAGATACTATATTTTAATCTTTCCATGTAATCTCTATCATATTTTACTTACCCACCCTGTCTGAATTACTGTCTTTCTGCCCTTTCCTACTCCTTTACAGTCAGTGGTTGTAGCAGCAATCTCTGTTGTCTATCTTTTAACCATGTGACTGTGGGCTTTCTTCACTTCCCAACTGAAGGATGTTAACCTTCTCTTTTGCTCTCCCCTCCCATCCCCAGCTACTCAGGAAATTAACTGTTAATGATTACACCTTAGATGGTTTTTGTTTTTTGATATTACTGTTACTGAACACATCTGACCTTCTTTTGAATTTTTATGAACCTTTGCAGTTTCTTTACTACTTAAAGGATTACTGTTTCCATGCTCTAGAATCCTCATCTTGTTTACCTTTTTACTGGTCCATAAGTGTACTGTCCTATATTCAGTTGTCTCCAACTGAGCTCGTGAGAGATTTCAGCCATTGGATATTTTGTTTGACAGCAAACAGGTGACCAGGTGTCATGTGTGTTACAGGGAAGCTCACAATCATGTGCAGGTCCAGGTGAGATCTGGCACTTCTTATCTTTTGCGTAGTAGGTATGTTACATAGGTTTGCATCTGTTCTGGTGAATGAGGCTTTTTAATGGCAATACAAACCCATAGGAAACTTTTATTAGTTTTATAGTTGCCAAATAGCTTATTTGAGTTGATGCGCCTTAGAGAAAGGAGCTCCACAGGCGCAACAGAAGGTGGTAAGATTCAAGATGAGCTCTAATATGTCTAAGAATTTGTTCTTTCATCCTACAGTTCGCTGTCCTACAAAGTTTTGCTTTAGTTGTTACCCAACTTTTTACTAAAAGAAGAGTTGTAAAATGCAGGCTGTATTCCAGAATCTGAGATATATTGCACTTTATGTTTAGTGTGTTTGAAGATAAGCCATTTGTACTGGTACTGGATTGAACTTGAATTTGACTCGATAGAAAATGCATTTCAGATTTTTTCTGATCATGTTAGCGTTTATTAATGAGTAAAAGTGTTTTCATATACTGTACATGTTGACATTTTGCATGAGCTATTATTATCCTCAGATACAGCAGAGTACTGTATTTGAAATGGATAGAAGGGTTGTACAACTGAGGTGGAAGCAACCAATTGCAAGTGCATGGCTTCCAACCAAAGGGTGTGTTACTGAGGGTGGAAACTGTGAGCTCTTCCCTCCATCTGTCTTCATCTTTTTCAGGATATTTCTTCAAATACTTTATTGTGCAAGTTTCTCAAGTTCTTATTTGTCTGTATCCTGGAAGCATTTGTATCCATGTCACTTTCAGTATTTGTCTACTGACAACACATAGGTATGAGGATTGATAGGACATGCTTTTCTAGAGTTAAAATCCAGATTTTGATAGTTTTTGCTTTTTCTTGAGAGACAAAAGTTATTTTAATGCATCAACTTTGACTTCTACCATTTGTCTCAAATAATACAGAATATCTGAAATACAGCTGTTGAATTGTGCAGAAAGGAAAATCAATCCCTTTTCTTCTTTTTGAACCTCCGTTTACAACAGCAGGAATAGTGGCACTAAAGCTGCTTTAATCCTGTGTCCTGACCAGTTCATATTGCCAAATCCAAAATAATAGCTTCAATTAAGTATGCTTATAATTGATGATGCCTAAGTAACCTGAGTGTTAGCAATAATGAGTTGCCCAAAACTACACTTTAAACAGCAAGGTTTTAGAGCTATTTACAATACTATTTGTGTTAAAAATGGAAAACCGTATTCCTTTTCTAAATGTTGGCTATTTAGATCAAAAAGAGCCACAGTCCAACTGGGAATGGAAGAAGTCTGGTGGTGTGGGATGAGGTCAAAGGCAGATGGGGTGGGAACCTGTATGAAGGCCATTGTGTTGGGAATCTTGAAATAGGAATGTAGTGACAGGGTTTTGCTTGTTTTAAGTGACTCTTCCTGTAGGTGAAATGCTGCTAGTCTTTAGCAAGCTGGGAAATACTCTGCAATATGTAAATCTCTATTTATAAAGATGATCCTGCATCTGGTTTAGAGCTTGGGCAGTGGAGAAGCTGTAGTTAGTTTACAGGCAGTTTAAGGATTTAAGTTGTTGGTTAAAGAGGTTTTAATATTGACCTCCAAGTTGAAGACCAGTGCTCTGTGCTCAGCCCTGAAATCTGCCTGGGAAAATACTTAAACTGTGGGAAGAGGTTAATTTTTGTTCTGTGTGTGCATCCATGTGGGTTTTGCAGCTTATATTCTGATGAAGAGAATGGTGGATACTTACATTGATAAGTATTTTATCATTGTTTCCCAAGAACAAAGCAGTTTGACCTTCTTTAGAGAATATTTCAGTCTGTCGCAAAATGTCACCCTTTCATGCATTTACTTTTAATTTTAGTACCATGGTTGAAGAGAAAATAAAAGCAGAGCTATTTTTTTTAGGACAGTTTTCTCTTATATGTGGAACTGTGGCACAAGGAGCTCAAGACAGTAGAAAATCTGTCCAGTTCACAATACATTAAAGGCAAGACAAGTCTACCATAGTCCTTTTGTTAATGCCCTGTTAAATCTTGGGAGTAGGTGGGGATGAAGCAATAATTTCTTAAAGCAGTGGTATGAAGACTAAAGACTGGTTGACACAGTTATAAAAAAATAAATAACTATGATAATCAGAATAGGAATTGTAGTTCTAAATAAAGTTTAGTTAGAAAAAAACCCCAAACAATTATCCCTTGACAGTTCCTTAAAATAAGCTGCCTGAATTAGTGTTTTGAAGAAGAAAGAAAATAATAGACTGTGACTGTCAACATTAGGGTTGCAATATATGGTCTGTTGACTGTGGTGACAGGTTAAAAACATGCAATTGTGAACACAGTAAAGATGCTTGAGGTACTTCATTGCAAAGATTTAATTCTGCTATGGAAAAAGCCTCAGAAAATACTTAGACCTTGGCTTCTACATTTTAGAAAAACCTCTCTTTTTCTCTGTTTTTGCAGTTAAAAAAAAGGCGGGGGGGGGAACCCCAAGCAAAAACCTCCACTGTTTTCTCTTCAGGTGATGTGTGTAAGGAAGCAGAACAATTGAAACAAATGCTGAAGTTCCTATGCTGCTGCTGTTTTATTGCAACAAAGAATGTGAAAGCTTATGCTCTCCCAATGCTTTGAACGTGAGAAGTAGGGCTGGTGCCAGTTAGAGCTGGTCTTTGTGGCTTCTATTATGTTCTTACTGGAAGGAGGAAGAAATTAAGTTTGGTTTTAGCTTCAAGTTCCTCAGAAGTGCCATCTCTCTAACCAAGTCCAATACAGACTTTCAGAAGTTCTCAGTGAGGGCACTGCTTAAGCAGAGACTGAACACAGATGAGTATCTCAGGAAAGAAATGAGGTTTCTGTTATGCTTCAATTTGTTTACTAGCTTTTCTGTGTTAGTCATGTAAAACCTAAATATCTGTTTCTGTGAAAATAATTTGACATTTTTTGTCTTGATTCCAGTAAGACTTAGGTCTCAATGTTATTTCATTTGGTTAATAGCTCCTTTCTTTTATTCATGGATCGATCTTTTTACTAAGTTTAAAATCATTTTGACAAGTATGTGACAGTCTTTTACTATATCATGTTGCCAAACCATAGTTTATTGGTGCTTAATGCTTCAAATATTGAAATTTTTCCTTCTGAAGCCACAGCCTAAATATGGGGACAATTCATGTGGAGTTGCTTCTAGAAGTTTTACTCATGCTTTATTCATTTCCTATTTCATATTTTGCAGTTCTCTCTTTTATGATCTTTCTAAAGAATTATTTATTGTATTTCAGGGATTTGGCGGCACACAGTCCTGACTGTTGTCCTCAAAATCAGTAACATACCGCTTTGCTGATTTCCTGTCTTTTTTATCGATCAGTTTAGATTTTGTCTCTTGGTTTGCCAGTAAAAATTGCAAATTCGCCTTACCACAAATGAATTGGTAAAAGATGTATAGGTCAATGGTAAAAATCAATGATTAGGTAATGTTTTTAAACAGGATTTAAATGATTACTCAAATTAATAGGCTTGTTAGCAGAAATCCTGAGCTGATCTATAAAGACACAGTTGTGACCTGCCTTTAGGTATTTGTTTCTCCCCAGCTTGCACATAGAATGGCACTGAATGCAGGAACTTAGGGCAGGCTGTGTGATTGGGTTATGTACCTGGAACAAACCAAAGCTGTACCCAGAGAAGTTGGAGAGAGGATGTGAATGGCTGTTTTAAAGTATGGGAAAACCTTCCTGATAGTGTGATATTTCTGTATGTGTTTCTGGAACAGTATGGCTCTTTAGGCTTGGCGTTATAATTAAAGTGAGTTAGTTTGCACAACATGTAAACTGTCAAAGTGTAGTAGATTTTAAGTTAGAAAACCTTTCTGCCTATTTTTGGGTTCTGCAGTATGGAAAGAACAGCTTTTTAGGTTTTTGGTGATGTGTTACATTCTGTGTCTGAGTGAAGTGAAAGTATAAACATAGCTACATGTTGGGAAGGAAACACTTGATTTTTACTGCAAGTCATTCTACAATGGGAAAGATGTTTCCAGGACAAAAATCACACATCTAGAAAATGGTAATTTTTATCTGGAAGCAGCTGTAAGTCATATTTGATGGAGACAGGCATATGTATCTCTCTCCATAAAGTGTTTGATTCCCCTGTTCCTGACAAAAATAATAAATTAACTGAAGAAAATACAAGTTGTACTAAAAAAAACCCCCATGGTTGCCTGGTTGTTCAATTTTTACTCCACTGAGCAACAAAGTCAGAGTAGTGCTTTTGGAAGTGTGGTTCCAGAAGAGTGAGTACAGCATAAGTTCTGCTCTCTTGCACCTTTGAAATAAGCCTTTCTCATACTTCATTTGCAGGATATTGCATTTGCATAATGTTGCTGTTGGCAATCATGTATTTGGGTTTCCTGGTTCCTCCTCAAATTCATGCTCAATGTCTTAATTGAAATGTTGTGTTCTGTTTGTCTCCATACAAAATTTGAGTTAGTACTTGAAGGCATGCAGCATTTCTTATCTAGGTGTTCGAACATCCTCCTGCTCAATCAATCCCTTAAGACACTACTTCTAAAAAGTGAATAAACGTTGAGGGGAGGAAAGCAAGCCCTAGTATTTGCTCACTTAAACATTTGTTTGCTGAAGTAGCTATTTAAGGAAAATTTACGTATATTTACAGCTGTTGAGACTTTGATTTTGTAATGATATTATCGCAATGAAAGAAATAAGGGTGAATATTTGGGAAGAACTACAGTTACAGGGATGGAAACTACAGATAGTCAGAGACGTATGCAGAAACAAGGCTTCTTTCTTCTCTATAGAGCACCTTGCCAATTTGACAAGTTTATGAGATGGTTCGTAATTTCCAAAAATTTTCAGAGACTGGAGAAAATGTGCTTCCATATTAAACTTATTCATTATAAATGGTTCACTAGAAATCTCTAAACTTTCTGTGCCTTGAAAAACAGATTTGTAACTTGGCAAGGGACTCACCTTAGGTTTGGTGATTTTTGTCTTTGTGATGAAAGTCTAGTTAGACATCCCGAGCTTCTTATTGTATTCTCTGTATAGGATGTCAGTAATTAATAAATGAGTTTTTTGAGTATCTTGCAGTCCCAAGCTGTGAAACCTGGCCAGAATTAATTTTTTGCTGGCAACTTCTCCTTGATTGTTGTGGTTTGCTGTGGTTTTTAGGTGTTAAAGCGAAAGCAGGTTGCTATTTGACATCAAAGCAACATAGAAAAGGATGGCATGATTATGCTGTGTTTTCCTAATACTTTTCTATTTTCTTTTCAAATAGTTGAAAACAATGGAGGAAGTGTTCATCTTATCCCTGTAACAGAAAGAAATAGCTTATTATTGCTACCAGTTACTTCTTCTATGCATTAAAATATAATTGTTAATTATATATGACCATGTATTGAGGATTTGTGGGTTTCTTCAAGGCCAAGCCATTAAGCTTTCTTTCATTGTGATCCTTAACTGCTGGCTGGGTGAAAACCAGTTCCTTGTCTTGTTTGAGCTGTGCTTTGCTGACTGTCATGAATATGATGACTGGTCAGTTAACAGGGCAAATATACTCACGTTTCGTGAAGACTGTAGAAAATAAATGTCTTTGATAATGCCATCATATCTTGCTGAAATTCAATCAGTCTAGAGGTGACTTGGTGAGGGACTAGGAGTGAACAGAAACGAATAGGGAACATGATCACACTACACTTGGTTCCTTTTTTTCAGATAGGATACTAAGTAACATGGAAAGTTTTAGTCTCAATGCAGACAAGTTGTCCAGGGTAGTGCCTCTAAAATGGACTCCATTATGGAAACTATTTCATTTTAAAAGTACTTAGTCTTTCATAGTGAAGTGAGAGAAGTGTATTGGACATAGCAGCTTGTATTTTGATGCATGAAAGAGTTGTTGAAAGATGGAAACAGCAAGAAGCTACCTGTTTAGAGATAACAAAGACGGGGGCAAATTGTGACCTCAGTTTGATTTGCTTTAACTGTAATATTGGCTGGTACTAACAGTATTGTATAATCTTTGTTTTGGAATAGGCAGAAGATGGAGAAAACGATTTTTATTAAATTTTTTTTTGACACAATGGCCTCTATTTTGCACAAGTTTATAGGAAGTATGAGGAGGCAGAACTGCCTCCAGATACCCTATCTTCTTTTAACAAATTCATGGATTGTGTCAGATACCATGCCTTAGATCAAAGGGGATTTTCAGCTTTAAAAGAGGCTTACCCTGGGCAAGAATGGGAATGAGGGTCTATTCATGAGACAAACTGGTAGCTGATCTATCAGACTGAGAACTGATGGGGTGTTGCAGTGGAAGGCACACAAATTAGTTTCAGTGAGCATTCTTTGAGCCTGAAGCCTTCCTGAATCGCAAATTAAGCCAAGTCTGGACATATCTCAAAGACAGAAGACAGGTTAAATTTTTATAAGAAACTATACATAGAATGTGGAATCTACTTTCAGATGACAGTCTGCTTTACCAAGTGCTGTGTGTCCCTTTGTATGCTGCTTCTTTCTTTCTCTCTTTTTATTCAAAAATTATTTTAATGTCTTACCAGAAGAAAGACTTAAATATATGTCAAGAAGACTGCTTGCTAAATTATTTTATGTGCACTACCAAATACTCTTCAATGATTAGGGACTGGAATAGGCACAGTGAACTAAGCGTAATTACCAAATTTAATCTGAAATCTTCTGTTTCCTATAATTTTTTTAGGATTTTTTTCCTTACTAGTTAATATATATTAAAGGTCTTTCTTTGGGTTAAGTCTTCGAGATATTTTGCAAAAGACCTAGTTAATTTGTTCTGTAGATAATATGTTAAGTTCTTTAATGTGTATAACTATCTTGAAATATGTATAAAAATTCTTTTTAACCTGATATTCCATAATACTTTCCTTGCATAATTATGGATTTTGGAATAAATTCTATGTTACATACACGAGGAAATGGTTCCATAATTATACTAATGTTTGCATAATTAGCAAGCTGCTTGCCAATTTTAACTGACAAATTCCAAGTTGCTTCTGCATAAGGGGAAAAAAAACCCATAAAAAAGGCACCTTCTGTTAGTTTTTCCTTTCATACTTCTTACAGGTGTTGAAACTATTTATTTCTAATTTGCAAGTGAATTTATGTGTTTTTTTCTGATAGGCAGTGCTGTGCAGAATAGGAGGGCTGGCTTCCTCCACCTATGCTCTGGGGCTGTTTTGGGGGGCTGCCCTCGAGCTCTGCCAACATGAATCAGTCCTGGCTTGTACGATCCCCTGCTGCTCCTGCCACAGTTCTAGACAGCCCTTCAGAAGTGGCTGCCAATAGCACTGCCTTCGTCCAAGTGGTGCAGTAGTTTTCTGGTGCTTACAAAGGAAAGACCACCAAAATGTATTTCCACTTGTGACCTAAGGCAAGGTTTGAACTTCAGTTTCCGCTGAAAAATGGCAAGAGTGCTGTTGGCCTTCTGTACTGTTCAGCTGCATAGATTTAATGCTTTACATTGCTACTGAGTAAAATGTTGTTGTCTAAATGAAAGCTGAAAACACTTAGTCATTTTAAGATCCTGAAATGAAATGGTTGTAATAAAAATGTGAAGGAGAATAGTTGACGTGGCACTTATAAAGTGAAAACAAAAGTGTATCTATGTGTATATATGCATATTTACTATTTCAATTTCTAAGTGGTCTTGTGTGTTTTCCTCACAGTATCTATATATATTTAATGCATAACTCTTTGTATTAAAAAGCCCATATGTGGCATTCTCTCACTTTCATTTAAAAACTGTGAATCACAACAGAAATGCCGTAAGAACATCTAAGGAAGATAATTAAAATATAATTAAGTTTAAATGCCTTGGTGAAGGAATATAAAAATATTTAAATTCAACAGGCTAGTACATTTGCAGTTTTCTTTTATTAGGTGTGAAATCTAAGAATCCCCTGCCAACTCTTGAGGGCTCAATCCAGAATGTTGAATTGAAGTACTGCGGCACATCATTGGTCAAATGCGCCTCTGGGACCGTGGGATCAATAAAAATTTGTGCCAAAGCCCCAGGTATGTGCAGCTGGACCATGTAAAACTTTATTGCCTGTATAGGAGAATTGGCCTTGCTTTTTACAAGGAGAGTTACTGAAACAAGAATTTACTCATTGTTCCTATGAACCAGAGAGGGGTTTTTGTATTCTGTTTTGGGTTTTTTTGTTATTATTAAGTATGTCATGATGATCCAGTCTTGTTTCAGTATAGTCAATCTTTACGCTGAATAAAAAAAGTAGATTTTTCTTTTCTGCTGAGACAAATACTAATCTAGAAGCATTCAAGGAATGGGAAAAGTACAGAATAGTATTTATTCAGGCTGTATTCTTAGCATAATTTTGATGTATTCTGTTGATTGCCTCCTTTTGCATTAATGCTACATGTATGTATTTTGCTTATGAAGTTTTTGAGGGCTCTGTGATGGTTTTTTCACTTCTTTAATAGAATTTTTATTGAAGAGCTTGCAGGAACTTACCCATGTCTATGATGTCTTCATGTACAAAGGCAGCTAATGTCAAGAGCATTAAAAATTTCGTGTCTTTAAATTGAGTTAATGGTGATGTTTAAATAGATTATTTTATAAAATTGGGAAGGAAATTACTATTTTAAAGGTAATTGACTACTTTGTTTGAAATCCTCCTGGATGTCAAGGCATTTACAGGACATTTAGTAAGTTGTTCAGTAGTTTATATGATACTGCTTTTTCTATTTCCTCTTTTAATTCTGTATTCACAATGTAAATTCCTAGCTGTTGCCTTTGGACTAGTGAATGTTTGTCTTGAAAATTTATCTTGTTACACTAAAAGCTGTAAGGAGTCTAATCTTTATCTTAGGTGATGGTGGAAAAGAGAAGCTGATTCCTTTAATTCAAGGCCCTTCTGACACCAGAGACTTACACAGCAGTAAATGGCTCAATGAGAGTAGAAAGCCAGAATCTCTGTTAGCTCCAGATTTGGTAGCCTTTACAATCCAAATTCCACAGTATATGGACTTCTGCCATAATTCTGGTAAGTGCAAAACTCTTGTTAAGCTGGTATCACATTACATTTTCCTATCCAATGTAATTTTCAAAAGAGGGGCTTGATATAAAATGTGCCAAATGTCAAAGTTTCTTTTATACGCACTGCACACATTTTAACTTTAGCTCAATGTGAGACAAGAGAACTAAAAGCTGCATTTTGATGTATGTCTTCTTCAATAAGGAATGCTTCATGGACTTTGGTTGCTGTTTAAAATATTTATATGGAAACTTTTGTAAACTTGTGGGGGGAGGGAGGAGAGGCAGGATCCATGTTGAAAATATTAGTTCTATTCTTTCTTCTTGGTATTTGGTTTGGTTTCTTATACAGAAGTTGATATACTGAATTCAAAATGGTCCATATAAATTTGCAGCATAATTGCTTATTAATGTTTATAGTAAAATTTGTTAACAATAAAAAAGTGATCTGAAAAATTCTACAGGGCACACATCTGACCTCATCAAATTTGGTTGCTAATAATTTATGAGAGTTGTTTGGATAAATTCAAGGGTGTTGTTGACTTTGTGGGCATAAATACTTTTACCTGACATTCTTATGGTTTCTGTGGTCTTTAAATAAAACATTGGCTGTTTTAAGCAACAGTAACAATTTTGAAATGTGTCTAGTTTAAAATAACTGTCACATAGGTTGTGAAATACACATGCAACTAGGTTCTGCTGTCAGTGTGGTGCTTTTTAAAAATCATGCTTTCATGTTTTTCAAAGCTTATTCTGTTGCCATGCTAAGCATGGAATGAAATGGAGGAAAAAAACCAAGCCAAAAAGTATCTAGGTTAAGGAAAGCAAAAGACTTAGCTGACCCCAATATTATAAAACACCGAAGTAACTTGAACAGTGTGCTTTTTTTCTCTATTTTTTCATGTGTAATGATTGTTGAAAGCCATTAATCTGAAAAGTAATAGTCAATTTATTACTGTCATTGTAATTTTTATGTGCATATGTAAGTAACATTTGATTCTTATGCTGAGTAAATATTTGTAAGCACTATGTACTCCAGCAGTTGTTAGGTTATTTTTTCAGTAATTGTACTTGTATGTTTCTTGGAGAGCATCATGTTGGAAATGTTTACAGCAGTGCTTTTATAACAATTATCTTCAGTTCCTGCCCTTAAAACATTGCCAAAAAGCAGTTCATGATTCAATAGTATCTAAATTACTCAAATCCATTTTTAAACAGAAGTTAAAATCTGTTGCACCTGTTGTCTCACTTAAATACCTTTTAAGTGTTCATAACAACAATTTATTACTGTGATTAATTGTTGCATTTCTTGCCTTCTTTGAGGATGTTTTTGGTTTAATTTTCTGATTTTTGTCTTAGAATATTAATTATATTTTAAAGGATCTGTGGACACCTATACCGCAGAACTACTGCTTTTGATACAGGTCACAAGGGTCACATACATTTTAGCTCATCAGTATTTTAGATAGTCCAATTAGATAGGAGTCCTTGGTGGGTTGTGACAGGAGGTGCCTGTGACAATTAAGGCACTGACAAATGAAGTGCTGGCCAGACTCACATGCAGGGATGCTGGGAGGCAAAACATTTTTTTGTATTAGACAATTGTCTGTGGTACCTGATTGATAGATTAATGGGTATACATTAAAAATGTTAAGATGTTAGTATTGAAAATACTAACACCCACCCCCTCAGTGTGTCAGGAAAGGGATATTGATTCTGTACTCAGTGGCAGTCACTAACCTGCATGTTCAGGCTCTAGCTCTGCTCTCTAGATCTGTAAGGTGGCACCTGTGGCTAGTGGCAAATGAGAGGGAAAAGCTGACTGATTTGCTAAAGCTTTGGTCTCAGTCAACGGGAAGAATGGCCTACTGCAAATGATCTATTTTTTTAAGCGTAAATTAAACCAGGAGTAATTAATGTTTCAATTCTCAGGTTCTATACAAAGGATCAGGGAGCTTAAAAAAGCCTTTGCTTTCAAATACTTGCTGAAGAAACTGGGACAATTTAATACAGGAGATATGGCTATCGTTTTCATTATGACTGTGAAAATTACGTGTAGGGAAAACATGACGTGCTTTAAGAGCATAAAAATGCATTTGCTGTCAGTTGCAATCACTTCTGGGAGTTCAAAAAGCTATACTGGATAATTTCACAGAAAAAATCATCCCTTGGGAATAAAGGGGTTTTTTAAAGCTGTACTACTGGGGGTGATTGTGCAGTACGGAAGTTGTGCTATTCGTAGAATTTTTCTTAATAATGTTGTATATAATGTTCTGAAAAAGGAATTTGGACTAATTATTTCATTAAATTGGATGGGAAACAACTTGGTCAATAATGAAAGCAGCTCTTTGGATATAAAATGCTAAGGAGGAGGTTGTGCAAATGGCATGAGCTTCTTCAATAAATCAGGGCATATTTACCTGGAGAATAGGTAGGGGACTCTTTCTCTCCCTGTTGAGTCAGCAACTGTCTACTGTCTGGCATCACTTGAATCATGTGACCCAGGGTGATCAGGGTGGTTGTTCAACTTCCTTTTACTGCTTGTCTGTATGTGGCCCTACAAAGGTTGAGGATGTATTTAGAATTTGAGGGATAAAGCATTTGTCACTAGTATCTTATTTTTTGCTCTTTCACGTGTTGCTGCTGAGAGGAACAGGAAGAAGTATATGGGTCTAGTAGTACCGTACTGCATTGAGAACAGCCATCAAAGGAAAAAGCTCTAAAATGTACTTTCAAAAAGGACAGCATTTGAAGCATGGGATGTGTAGCATGTACAGTATATAACAAGTGCTTATACTGATGATTACCTACCAGGAATGTTTTACTGTTTGATGCACAAAATATCATTATCACAGCAGAAAACTGATCTACCTTTACCAGAGGAAGTATTTAAGGGCAAAGAATGTAAATATGATTTTGTTTAGTCCTTAAATACAAGTCTGAATGCTAATGATCTTAATTTTGGATACTTCTGTTGTATGAAAAACTGCCCAAGTATCTCTATACATAGTTGTAAAAATCAGTGGATATGCTCCTTCGTCTTTAAACTGCAGAATGTAAAATAAATACAAGAGAGATTATTCCATTACCCCAGGGCTTGGGAAGGTCTTCTTACTCGTTCTCTGAAATAACCCTGGCTTTATTAACCCTGGAAGCAAGCTGCAGACCTTGTTTGTTTCACCTGGCCTTTGAGAGAAGAAGGAGATCTCAGAATGAATGCTGGTGTTAGTGTTTAATTATGAACAGCTGTTGAATAGATGAGGTGAGCTGATTACGCTCTGTTTGGTTTGCCGTATTGAATAATTGGGGGTGCGTGCACAGCCAGTGTATGGACAGTTTTATTACATGGAGATCAAGAGGAACTAAAATAAAAAATACAGTTACTAAAGTTTTCTCTGAAGTCTGCTTAAATAGTCAATAATACAACAGTGAAATAAGGGAGTAAACAAAAGTACCTGTATTAATATCATGTTCATGTGTTAAATTTATGCATCCAGTGGAGCAAAGCAAGAGTGGGAAGGCTTCTCTAATTTGTCAAAGCTGTATGAAGGCTGAAGAACGAACATTCAACCTTATAAAAGTTGGTATTTCTTGTTTAAGTGATACGTTTCTCAAACTTCCAAAAACTTTTGGATTTTTTTTCTCTTCTGTCAGTATTTTGATTTAGATAAGATCACTCCATTCACTCCCTTCCCACGCCAAAGGGAAAAATAACTGAAGAAATCATATCTTCAAATATGAAAAAATTGCCATAGTTGTACCAGCAGGAACATAAACTTTTTTTCTTATCATAACCCATCTGATTTTTATGTTAGAACTTATTTGAAAGGAGGTGAGAGATTATACATATGTTTGGTTTTATGCATATACGCCTACATATGCCCCCAACTTCCCCTTTTTTGCAGTTAAAAAAGCCTGTTATTGACATCTTTTAAATTTAATTTTGACTGCTTGGACTAGGGATATTAGAAAGTCTGGATTTTGAAGCTGGAAAAATTATATTTTTAAAGTTCTCATCTAATTTAACTCAGTGCTTGTGCTAGTAAAGAAGTAAATAAAAAAAAACATAGTAAAAGAGAATTAATAGACTAAATTGAAGTATTTTGAAAAGACTTAACACAATGAATGAATAAAAATACTTAGTATATTGGATTAATTAAAGACAATTCACATTTGTGGTTTGGACATAAATGTGTAAAAATTATACCCATCTATCTTATTACATTTCCTTTTCTTTCCCTGAGGATTTCACTATGTACTTTATCTGTAATTGTTGCCAGTTTTCTATCAAGTTCCCACTGGGCTTCTGGTGCAAAAAATCTTATCCTCTCGATGACAGAGCTTGCCTGAATGATTTCATGCTCTTAGCATTTTTGTTCACGGGAATTAGGGGGAGAATGTAACTGCAGCTGAACATAGCATCTATTTTTGTAATTTTGAAGTTTAGGCTCTGTTATTGGAACTAAATGAAGAGATGCAGGTGTTCTCCAGTTCAAGTCCTTTGGGATTTTTTGATGGTAGATGCTTGAAAAGAAAATGCATGTGTTTCCAGAGTCAAACAGCAGCTGTGGACAAGGATTTATGTTTTTCTCAGAACTTTGGGATTTCAAAATGTTACATTTAATCACATGCACAGAAGGGAGAGCAAATGTTAAAGATGTTACATATAAAACTAGGAGACTGATCTTTTTACCATACCAACTAGTTGTGGGAATAGAGGAACAAAGTGATCTTTAATCTTAATATGCACAATTTCAAAAGGATTATGATAGTTGCCAGGACTCTGGTCTTTTGAGAACTGTGCTCATGCAGTGCACAGCACTTACAGCCTCTTAATTGCTTATAAAATATGGTTTATTCTCATATTTTGCCTTGGAAAAATATGACTGTTAATAGTATAAGTTACTGAAAGCACTGTATTCATGTCTTATTTTGGAGGGTGAATTTAAATTTGGATAAGTACACATTTTTAGAAGAAATTTTATGGCAATGTGCTGTAGTTTTCAAAATTTAATTTAAAACAGCAGTTCAACTGCCTGAACTGTGAGGCTAAATTTGGAAGTTTTCTTTTTGACAGAATTTGTGGGCAAAAGCATTTTGTGGTAATGCAGTTTTTCCCTCCCTTTCTCTCTTGTGATTTTGCAATTAGTTGATTGTAGCAAACAAAATGTCTGACATCTTAACTTTATCTGCAGTTCAGGCAAGGGCAGCAAATGTTGGTACTGCTGAGCAATTCAGGAAGGGAGAATGGTGTGGGGAAGAGCAGGCTGGTGATGGTGGTAAATGCCAAGTTAGTTAATACCAAGAAAGAGAAAGTAAAACCTCTTTTTACACTCACCGGCTTGTGTGTGAGCACAAGGTTGTGTCCTCCACCATTACCCTCACAACTCATTATGTTGTGCACTACAGTCACGTTCAATACCAAATATTTTTCTAGACTTGAATCACCCGTGCATCTAGTGTCTTACAAAGATCCAGCACTTATTCTAAGAGGGAAGTAAACTTGTCTTCAAGTGCAGTGTGTTCCTCTGCTGGCTCCAATTTTAGATTTCATGTCCATGGGAATAGCATCAGGGAGGGATGTACTATACTATGCTCACTAGATTAAGACTACTTCCAGTGAGTTGCATAAGTCTGGCAGTAAGTTCTGGTTATAGAAAGGTAATTGCACAATGCAGGAATAAGACAGCTTGTTCAACTTTTCCTCAAGTAATTCTGCAAATCCTCTTGGGGGAAGAGGTGTTTTCACCTCTCTGCTTATGTTGCAATCAGTTTCTCTAAATATGCCATAAATCCTTCAGCAATACATGTATTCTGGAATTCTGAAATTGTGACTAAATACAGTTCTGAGTTTTGTAGAGTCTTACTTTAAAAATTGATTTAAATTAAAAAAAGAAAGCAAAAACCTACACTGTCATGCCAGTTTTTAGGAAGTTAGCCTCTGTAGTTAAGTCCCCTGAAAATATTTCTGGTTTTGTTTCAATCCTGACTGACTTTGAGATGTACTGTTCAGCTGCACTGGGGAAGTCGAGTAATGTCTTTGGTCAAAGAAACACTTTCATCTTTTTCCAATTTTTTCTTTTCTTAATGATATAATTTAAGATTAAGAGTTTGGTAATAGGGCAAAATATGAACAAAGCTTGCACAATGAAGATGGGGAGTCAACTCCAAATAGCAGGAGCCTTAGACATTGCTCTGGGAAATCTGTTGATTGAGGGAACTGGAAAGCCTGCATCTCTGCTGGATTTAAAACTTTTTCTTTTAAAACTCATTGTCTGACTTCCTCTTTTCTTTTAACTCAAGATAACACTGTTCTGCCTATAGAGCATGTAGTTGGTCTTGCAGTTCTTTGGATAGAACTTTGAACTTCAGTATTGGCACCTAATGATTTGCGCTTTTGTGTGGTGGGTAGTATGAGGTATGCAGGCTTTAAAGTACATAATGAAAATCTCCCTACCTTCTCTCTAAACAGTTCATAACCTAGAAAATTCTGTAAAAGCAACTAAAAAAAAAAAGTAGTTTAAAAGCCTTTTCTTTTCTAAACTTTTAATCATTAAATGTGGAGAAGTTAGGGAATGGCAGATATGAGATTTTTTCTGCTACCTTCACTTTGTGTCTGTGCATGTGTGTTCCACAGGATTTCTGTTCGCTTTACAATCTGGCAGTATCAAAGTGTTCCATATGGCCACCGAAGTAATATCTAATGCTTCTGTTATTGGAAAAAAATCTACATGTGGGTTTAAATGATAATTTCTATTATCATAACAGTATAGGCTGATGTATCTGTGCTTCATTTATTTATGAAAATGCATTCACCTTTCCACTTGTGGCATCTGGAAAAGCGTTACTCAGCAAGGTGACTAGATAGTGTTGGTTTGGAGTGTTTTGAAAACCTGACAGGTATGGGCTCTCAGCAATTGCTGACACATAGCTTTGGACATTGAAATCTGTTTTTAATTGAGAAAATATATGTTGGCCAGCATATTGGGATAGTTCCCTCCCATTGAACAAATGCCATGGGATCTTTAACTTCCATTTGGACACTTCCCAGACATGGGCATAAGTGACTGTAACTGTTTATTTTCAAATAGTGTTTAAACTGTTTCCAGGTTTTATAATTGAATTATGTTGCTCTCACTACTTCTTTAGTGATGTAAATTATTCATATAAGATGGCTGGTTTTTCTGTAATGAAATGCTAATAGATATGACTGAAAATCTGTAGAGTCTTGGTGGTAAATTTTGACTAGGCCAACTTCTGTTTTTTTTAATTTTAGTAACAAGTAATTAAATAACATCATACTGAAATATAACACATTTGATAAAAAACAACACTAAATGAAGTATCTTATTTTTAATGCAGAAAGTATGATCTAAATATATATATGTGTGTGTTCCTAATCTGATTTTTTTTCATAATTCTCATGGTTCAGCTTTGTAGCAGGTTAAAAAAAAGCTACAGGTCACTCCCAAGATTCCAGTGTTCTGGTTATAATACAAATGTACTAATAGTCTCATTTTTACGGTTTAGGATGCAGTCAGAGTGAATATTCAACCACACTGTCCCTTTCTACCCAAACATTACTGTCCAGAAGTTCCCACAGAAATTCCTTCCTATGGTGTTACAAATAGGCAGTTGTGGTCACCAATTAAACTTGTGCCATTACCGAGTGACTGAATAATTAGTTTTATGTGGAAAACAACAGTTCACAGTCAGGATTAGACAAAACAGGTTAGAATTTTAGCAATATTTTAATGCTAAATAAAGTATTTTAATCGCAGCCTCTGTGATGGCTCTCAAACTAGGACAGACTCCTATAGCTGATCAAACTGAAATGATTTTAAACAGACATATGATCTTTATGGTGTCCAACTTTGGTAACATTTAAATTAGTTCTTTCTCATGTGCTGTGAAACTTCTCAAGGTCAATCTCTAGTGTTACCAGAAATCTGCAAACCGTATAAAAATTAGTACTGCAGGGACTGTTATTCACTTGTAACCTTTAGACCTTAATCACTCCTGTGCTCTATGAACTGATTTCATTTTACCTGTGCACTGAAATAGAACTAATATGTTCAAGATAACTCATATATGTACTTTTGTAAGATGGCAGAAGTACTTAAAATTGATATGAGGAAGACAGTACACTGTGTAACTTCTCTGTTCTAGTTAACAGCTAACGTTAGCTTACCTATATAATGTGAACCTTTAATGTTGAGTATCTCTTTATAACAGATTTTAAGTACAGCAACTTCAAACACAAATGTGTTATGTTTGAGGTTATCCTGACATTCTCAGTATCACGTGGAATACTAAATCTCTTTGAGAAATGCAGTGATAGGATTAGAGTGGATATATAGTTTAATTAAATAGCTAAATATTTTTAATTCTTAATTTTAATCTGATTTACACTCTCCAGTAGAGGAAAAGGCATTTTGAAAAGTAAAAAAACCTCACAATTTGTTTTTCAGAAGTCATGTCTGAAAGAGAAGATTCTAGGTGTTGCCCTGGTTTTGTGGCCAGTTCAGTTAAAACAAACACATGCTGCTGCAAAATAATTTGCTGACCTGAGTCCTGAGTTACCATCCAGACACATTTCTGCTGCTAATTGTTGATACTGTGTTCCACTTGCAGCACAGCGTATTAGTGCATAGTCTGGATTTCCTAAGTGTTTTCCTAATTCCTAATATATTTTCAAGTTGAAGTAGATGGATCTGGGAAAAAACTGTGATCCCCTCTTCCCCCCAGGAGATTTAGAAAACTGTGTATTTGCAGAATAGCAAGTCATTTTGGGCTTCTGCTTTCTGAACTTACGAGAACATTTCATGGTTATGCAATGAATGGGTGCCCTGACAATGTGAATGGAAGGGATGGGGAGTTCCATACATTTCAGGTATTACAGTAAGAGTTTTCCTGCATTTACCAACTCTTCCACTTTTAGCCTGTGTGCACCATTTGCCACTGTACAGCTTCTTGAGCTGCTCATCTGCGATTTGTGCAAAGTGGAAGAAATATCTTTTACTGTGCTGCTTCATGTCCAGAAATCTTGGAAAAGTAGTCCACTGCCTGTGGGAAGGTGAACATGAAAGGCGTCAGACCAGTCAGAGTTTGAGCCATGTCTTTTTGAATTTCAGTGTTGAGAAGTGTCATGCCAGTGGAAAAAAAGACCGTATTCTAATAATATGATACAAACAATAAATGAAAATAAAGTGTAATCTGAAAATTAATGTTAGATATCTAAATAATAATTTGAATAAATAAGTGCCTGACTGCCTTTTCCCATCTCCTGCTGCCCTCAAAAGTGTACCTATGCTCATTTTATTTTTGGAATGAAAGTAATTAAACTAAACACAAAGAAACATTGTATAAATACAATATAAAGTATAATATTAGGACTGGTTATCATAGGAGTTTTGTCCCCCCTGAAAGTGAAACAAATAATGGAAGTTTTATATATAGAAACAATACTTATTTGAAAAATAAGAGAAGATATGATTGAATCTAAGAAATTATGAAATATAGTGTCTGGCTCAACATTAGTGAGCAGGGTTACGGAGCACACGTGGTGATGGGTCATCACCTCTGGATAGTATTCTTTTCTCCTGTGTATTTGTCCGTGGCATAGATGTAATCAGTCAGATGTCCAGTTTATTTCAGTGCTGATGAAGTACGTCTTCATTGAGCTTTGATTGAATTATATATGCAGCATATTTTTTAATTTTAGTGTAACTAAGTTCATGTTTGGTCATCTATTAGAAATAAATTAATGAAATGAGAATATGTATTCTCTTCTGTAATTTTGAGCACTCTTATTGTGTCCCTGCTGTGATAAGAGATAAAGAATTCAGTATTGAGTGTACGTTCTTTTTCAGGTTGTGACCTGAAGATTTATATAAGGAAATGAAATACGGTCGTTCTATCTTTGTAGTATTTGAAAGATGTACTAGCCCAAGAGCTGGATTAATATTTTTCAGAGAGTAAAATTATTGCAAAATACTTGTTTCATTCATTTAATAATAAATTTATTATTAAATGATAAGCTTAAAACGAACCTATTATATTAAAATTGTGGTTTTAAAGTAACTTTTGGAGAATTTTCCAGATACAAAGTAATCCTTAGGGTAATGGAATTCTCTGAAAAGAGATGGTGTTTTAAAGTGCACATATCAATCCTTTATGCAGTTGCATGTCTAAGCTAATGAAATGAAAGTTTAATGCAGGTTGCAGTCAGTTGACTAAATTCTTTTTAATAAAAAAATGAAATAATTAAGGCATATTTATATTTTTGAGTTTTGAAAACAGCTGTGATAAAATATAATAATAATCATAATACTAATTAGTGTAAAGACTTTATAATAATTTGAAGCCAATAGTACTTTTTTTCCTTCACTGGTAGCATAAAGCAAAATATAAGCCTGTGAAAGGGGTGACTTAACACAACTGTTGATGCACTTTGACTGAAACATCTTTATCAAGTTAATACAAGAAGCAGTCATGCCCTACTTGAATTACTCATTTATAATGGCTGAGCAGCAGCCTGGATGTGGACTTTGAAATCCTGGGAAAATCAGATGCATGCATGCATCCAAATGTCTAGAGTCTTTACTTTAAAGCAGCTGTAAAATGTTGAAGTGAGATGTCAGCTACTAACTGTTGTCTATATTTTTAGTCTGAAGGGAGGTGTGATCATTTAATTGCTAACCAAGGCTAATATTATTTTAGTCATTGCATCCTCGGTTCAAAACTTTCGATTTTCTATAGATATTGGAAAACATAGGACCAAAAAATCAGAATATTTATCTGCTTTTTTGCACACTTTTATTGCACAGATTATTCCAACTTCATTTGAAGATCTTATTTGCTCTTTTAAAATATGTAGATTTTTCTCTAATTTTTATTGTGCTTTTGATGACTTTAATTTTTCTTCAGATTCTTTCATAATTCCTAAGGGTGTGCATCCCATTATACTTGAAACAGAGATTTTTGATAAGAAGTGCTGCGTGTTTCTCAAGCATCCTCACACTTTCCAAGTCAACAATATAGAAGTAAACACTCTTCTTTTTGCTGCAGGAACTGTACAAGTTCCTATGACAAGAAGTCAGTGAGAACAGGAACACCAGGTTTTGCTTGTTGGAACATCTGTAAGGGCAGTGTGAGTTTTGTGTTGTACTTTGGAGACAGAAAATAATGTCCATATTGTATCTGTCCAGGGATACTCATAATCATCTTACAGCAGTTGGTGAGACTGTAGGGGTACTTAATTAAGAATCATACAGGAATTGGTCAAGTAGTTTTTTCTTTTTTCCTGTTACAAGTAGAATTATGATGACTTGTACTTTCAGTCTGTTTCCTGCAAAAATCACTATCTCAAAATTGTGATGGAAGGAGCAGCTGTTCTCTACACAATGGCAACAAATTAAGCCACCAATTCAGAGCGCGTGCCTTCCTTCCTCGTACTGGGAAACCTGAGAGGCAAGAATAATCCACCTTAAAGGTAGAAGTATGATGGTTAAAAATATTAACTAGTATTTTTTCCAAGGCAGCCCTACTAGAGTTACTGAGTATAGATCTTCAAGATCGCTCTTTGCATAGGAGTTAGCAGGGCTCATTGAAAGTGCTTTAAAGTGGTTTTGAAGGAGGAAGGGAATAAAACCAGGCTTGTTACAGATAAACCTGGGAGCAGTATGCTGCTGTCTGAAGGATGATGCACTAGCAGAGTCCTTTGGTCCGCCACCTCAGTGGAGGTAGGAGATAGAATTCCATGTGGCAGCAAGGATGCAAAGGTTTTTGAATTTTTGGAAACCATGGAAGCACCTGAGAATAGTTACATGGGAATTAGGGCTTGTCATCCCCAACAGGCAGTACGATGAATAGTCCAACTGAAGTTCATCTACACCAATGCATGCAGCATGGGCTACAAGCAGGAGTAGCTAGAAGCCATTGTGTAGCAGGAAAACTGACATAACTGCCATCATGGAAATGTGGGGGGATGACTTGGACAACTGGAGTGCTGCAATGGATTGTCATAAACTCTTCACAAGGAATAGGCAAGGAAGGAGAAGTGTTGGAGTAGCTCTGGATGTTTTGATTGTCTAGACCTTAATGATGCTGACAGTAGTGTGAATGTTTCTGTTAAGAATCAGAGGAAAGGACAACAAGGCCTTGGTGGGAGTCTGCTACACACCTCCCAGGCAGGATGAAGAGGCAGATGAAATATTCTATTAGCAGCTGGAAGAAGTCTCACAGTCACTGACCCTTGTTCTCATGGAGGACTTCAACTAACTTGATGTCTGCTGGAAATGCAGTACATCAGAGAGAAAACAGCCTTGGAGGTTCCTGGAGTGTGTGGAAGTTAACTTCTTGACACAGCTGGCGAAGAAGCAAACTGTGAAAGGCACAGGCTGGACCTGCTGTTTGTGAACAGTGGACTGGTGGGTGATGTGATGGTTGGAGTCCTCTTGGACACAGCAATCACGAAATGACAGAATTTTTGGTTCTTGGAGAAGTAAGGAGTGGTGGGGGCAGCAGAGCTGCTAGCTTGGGGTTCTGAGAGCATGCTTTGGCCTGTTAGGAGACTGGTTGAAAGAGGTCCTTGGGAGGCAGTCCTGAGGGAAAAAGTACTCAGGAAGGCTGAACATCATTTAAAAAGGAAATGTTAAAGGTACAGGAGCAGGCTGCACCCGTGTGCTAAGACAGATGAGCCAATGGGAAAGATGTCTAATGTGGCAGAATAGAAAGCTTTGGCTGGAAATCAGGAAAAAAAAGAGAGCTTGTGACCTTTGGAAGAAGGGGTGGAAAACTCACAAGGACTGAAAAGATATTGTGAGGTAATGAAGGGAGAAGATTAGAAGGGCCAAAGCCCAATTAGAACTTAATCTGGTTACTGCCATGAAAGACAATGAAAAATGTTTCTGTAAATACATCAGCAACAAAACCCATTATTGGATGTAGGGGCAAACATAGTGGCAAGATGAGGAAAAAGCTGAGGTACTTAATGCCTTAATACATCAGTCTTTAATGGCAAGACCAGTTGTTCTTTAGGTACCTAGCCCCATGACCTGGAAGATAGGGATGGGAGCAGAATGAAGCTCCTATAATCCAAGGGGAAATGGTCAAGAACCTGTCATACCATTTAGACATACACAAGTCTATGGAACTAGATGGGGTCCATCCAAGGGTACTGGGGGAGCTGGCAGAAGAGCTCACCAAGCCACCTTCCATCATTTGCCAGTGGTCCTGGCTAACGGGGAGGTCCCAGGTGACTGGGAATTGCCAAATGACGCCCATCTATGAGAAGGGCCAGAAGGAGGATTTGGGAAACTACAGGCCTGCCAGCATGACCTGCATGCTGGGGAACGTTATGCAGCAGATCATGAGTGTCATCATGTGGCACACGCAGGACAACTAGAGGATCAGGCCTAGCCAGTGTGAGATTAGGAAAGGCAGGTCCTACTTGTCCAGTCTGATCTCCTTCAATGACAGGGTGACCAGCTTAATGGCTGAGGGAAAGGCCATGAATGTTGTCTACCTGGACTTTAGTAAAGCCTTTGACACCATTTCCCACAGCACTCTTTCAAAGAAACTGATTTTTAATAGTGTGGATGGGTGCGTTCTTTACTAGCTAGAAAACTGACTGGTTGGCTGTGTCCTGAAAGTGGTGGTGAATGAAAGTAAAGCCATTTGGTGTCCAGTCACTAATGGGGCTCCACAGGGCTTGCTGTTGTGGCCAGTCCTGTTTCATATCTTTCATAGTTACCTGGACCAGGGGATCAAGTGCACCTTCAGTCAGTTTGCAGAGGACATCAAGTCGGGTGGGAGTGTTGATCTGCTGGAGGGTAGGAATGCTCCACAGAGGGCTCTGGACAGGCTGGATCGATGGGCCTAGAGCAACAGTATGAGGTTAAACAAGGCAAAGTGACCCGTTCTGCACTTGTGTCACAACATCCCTGGCAATGCTACAGGCTGGGGGCAGAGTGTCTGGAAAGTGGCCCAGTGGAAAAGGACCTGGAGGTGCTGCTCAACAGTGGCTGAATGTGAGCCAGTGTGTGCCCAGATGGCCAAGAAGACAATGGCATGCCGGCCTGTGTCAGGAATAGTGTGGCCAGCAGGACCAGGGCAGTGATTGTCCCCCTGTACTGGGCACTGGTGAGGCCATTTGAGTGCTGTGTTCAATTCTGGGCCCCTCAATTCAGGAAGGACATTGAGGTGTTGGAGCAGGTCTGGAAAAGGGCAGTGGAGCTGGTGAAGGGTCTAGAGAGTAAGTTATGCGAGGGGCGGTTGAAGGAGCTGGAGTTGTTTAGCCTGGAGAAAAGGAAGCTTGGGGAGACCTTATTGCTTTCTACAACTGCCTGAAGGGAGGTTGTAGCCAGGTGTGGGTTGATGTCTTCTCACAAGTAACAAGCAATAGGACAAGAAGAAATGGCTTCAAGTTTTGCCAGAGGAGGTTTCAATTGGATATTAGGAAAAAATTTATTGACTGAAAAGGTAGTCGGGCATTGGAATAGGCTGCCCAGGGAAGTGGTTGAGTCGCTGTCCCTGATACCATTTACAAGACATGTAGGTGGGACATGTTTTAGTGGTAGACTTGGCAGTGCCAGGTTGTACTGTGATCATAAAAGCCTTTCCCAACCTAAATGGTTCTGTGATTCTATATGAGCAGGCAGCACAATATTTCATCTTACACTGTTGTGTAAAGTGGAGCATTTTGGGATGGTTTGCACTGCTGTTTTCCACTTTCTCTATTGGAGCGGTCCAAGAGTACGATGGAGGCATGTTTGCAGTAAGAATGCACTAACCCTTGTAGTCCTTGGCTGTGGCTTAGTTGTGTTTGGATGTAGCTGCCACAGTTTTTCACCCCTTCTCAAATGGCGGCAGCTCAGCTACCTTCAGTAAAAGGTTTCTCTATATTGAGATGTGAATTAACTCAAGTAAGTTACTTCAGAACACTTGTTCTTAAGAGCAAATAAATTAGTAATTACATAGCATACTTGTACAGAAGTAGCATGAGGTAATGCTAAGGGAACAAGGTGTTTTTAATTCATTTTCTGTGAGGTCCCCCCGTAGTGAAACACTTGCAAATGAATGCTGCTGTATTGGGAGCAAGTACAACTCAGACTCATTTACAGCAGCATTTTGAACCTGGCTTTGAGGAAATAAAGCAACATCTGAGTTCCTGCCATGCTTATCAACGTGGGGCAAGCAAAGTTCTTCCACTTCTGTCTATTAGAGGTACCTCTGCATGTTGTCTTTTCCTTAATGCTCTTGCTAGGGGTGATTATTGGCTCATACAT
Source organism: Atrichornis clamosus (assembly GCA_013400975.1). Classification (NCBI taxonomy): domain Eukaryota; kingdom Metazoa; phylum Chordata; class Aves; order Passeriformes; family Menuridae; genus Atrichornis; species Atrichornis clamosus. The sequence continues at coordinate 120,785 of WBMZ01011357.1, forward strand.
AGCACCCAGCCTGGAGGACTGCTGTTTGTGTGTTCCTGAGCCTTGGACCTAGTCTTTGTGGATAGCTGTTTGGGTTCACACCTCCCAGGGCTGTGACTCCCACTAAAACCTTAGGAGCCTTCCTAGGACTGCTGCTTCAGAGAAAGAGAAACAGTGTAGCAAGTAATAAAAAAATATTAACTTCTGAAAATGTGAAACTAACTCAGCTTGCAGTCCTATCTATTTTCATTTTTCAGAGAATTTTATTTGTTTTCTTAAGAGATAAAGCCCTCTTCCTACCCTACATTTCTTAATCTGGAATGCCATAATAAGAATTTGGAAGGGCCAGAGTCAATTTCTTAATTAGGGTTGGAAAAAGTGGGAATATGTAATTACTTACCAGACAGCTGGTCTAATTTTCCGAAACATTTTCATGTTTGGCTATACGTGTATATAAGTGTAGGGAGAGAACAAAATATGTGTTCTCATTGTATCTGTGAGTAAGGTGTTCTGAGTATTGTTGAGATCTGGGAGGGAAGCTTAGAAAAATGATGCTCTAATCCATGGTGGAGTGTTTGACCTAGCCCTGTAAATATATTGGAGGGCTACAACTTGAGAGTAAATATAAATCATTTTAGCTCTAGATATTCTTGTTTCTTGATTACTAGTGGAATATGAGGACAGTATCTTTCATTCCTTTATCTATAACTCAGTCCCTTTGGAAAATCTCAAACCCCAGGAAAAATGTTAGCCAAACGCTTGTTTTTTGACAAATTCTACCTAGTTGTTATCAGTATCAGTGCAATGCAATTGACCAACCTTTAGAGAAATGCAGACAAACTCTCCTTTATATAAGTGAGCTAGAAAATATATGTATGTGTATATATATAGTAGTGTATATATATATATATTGACTTTTTCACGTTACTGTCTAGTAATTTTTCCTTCATAAGATAAGACAATAATAAAATATCTTACTATCTAGTAGTTTCTTCATAGTTCTATTAGGAACTCTACTTGACCTTGTCCTGTCATGAGTATTTGACACATGCCATAACCTTAAATGAACTTTGCATGCCAAATTATCTTAGACATAATAGATCTTTTATTTTATTAACCAGTATCAATGCTGTCAACATAACTTTAGAGAAAATCAGTCTTTTTAGCATTATATGGCTTCTTTACTAAATTCTTAGTGTGCTTTTGTAAATTAAATTATCTTCCAAACAAATAGGCTGTACCTAATCAAGTACACATTATCCCAGTAGAAATTCTAAACAAAAGCTCTTGCATGACAACTTGAAATATGTCCAACACAGCTAGCATTGCTGCTTTTAGTAGTTTCAGAATAATGTTACACCTACTTAGAACAGTAGAATGTGCCTTGCATGTCACTGTGCCAATGCAAATAATACTCAGACTTTTCTAAGGCTTTCTACTATGTTTCTTCTATGAAGTGTAGTTTAATATTTGGTTACTGATAGTGTCCATTGTTATTGTTATGCTTCGGATCAAGGCAAAGATGAAGTAGTCTGAATCACAAAGCATCCAATAGCTTGAATTTTCTGCCTAAGGAATAACAAAAAGTAGCAGGCTGAAGCTCAAATTTATATGGTGAATAAGTTTGAGTAGTTTTCTGTGCCATTAGCGGAACAAATTAAACTTTTGCTGCTTGAGTGCATATACCTAAACAGTGTAGTGTGGGAGGATTATCAGCCAGTTAGTCTTATTGGTTTACTGGCAGTAGAGCAGATTTAAACGAAATTTTCCCATGGCAGAGGTACTGTATCAGCGATCCCAGAAGTTTTCCTAAGAAATTTATGAAGTGGTATGAAAGTAAATTACTGAAGAGCCATCAAAGCAAGTATGTTATTAATTGACAATTTATTGACTTCATCCTTACTGCTAGTTAAAAGAAAAAAAAAAAGGATTAGGATTCAGCCTACACTTTGAAGGCTGCGTGAGGTCTTTTGTACGACATTTCAGTTAACCTGTAATTAATTAACTTAATTAAACAAATATTAGTAAAAGAGTAAAAGCACACTTATTCTGATGGATCTATAAAAATAGCCATAAGATCAATGTAAATAAGTAATGGAAAGTGTGAATCTGGGTCTGGTTAGAGCAGAGTGTAACACCGGTTATCTTTGATCTTCTGAGAAACTTAGTCCTTGCTCAAGGAAATCTCTCATAAACATCACTGACTAATTGCTGAAGAACTTCTGGGTCTTTACCCTTCAGCTTATGGTCCGAAATATATTGCTGTTTATTATACTGGACCATTTTTCTGTGCCTAGCTTTAATACACTTAATTGAAACAGATTGCACTTGGTTTTGTTGTACCTGTATTAGAAGAGTGAGCTAGTGATTACAATAGAAAGAAATTATCTTCTCTTTATTCCAATTTTTCTTAGTAACTTGCTGATTCTGGCTAATTACTTAACTTCTCTGTGTAACATTTCATCTGCAGAATTATATGTTACCCTCCGTGCAAAATGCAGTGGGAATTGTCAGAAGAATATTTTCAGATTCTTAGATGGAAGGTATTAAATGAAGCCTGGAATTTTATAGTGATAGTAGTTAAGTATTAGTGAACATGCTGTAGGTTTTGTAAACTTCTAATAATTGAAAAAGGAATGTAATTCCTGTTAATACTATATGGAAGTGGAGATCTCCTTAAACACTAAAAAAACCCCTAAATCTAAAGCTGTTTTTTCCAGATCATTCATGTATATTTTAAATTTATAGCTTTTTAAATGTCAGTCTTAATTAAAACATAGATTTAATGACAGGAATATTTTTCGTATTCCTAATAATCCCTAAAGCCTACTGCATGTAAACCACATGAATTCTCTCCTCTTGTGCCCCTTTCTGACACCTGTGAACTTTTTCTATTGCTTTCAATGGCTGATAAATGGTTTGCCAGGTAGGAGGGAGAATGCTTGACTTTGACTCACAGTTTAATTTCTTGAGAAATTATCATTCTGAGCAGTGTGTCCACAATAGAAGCTATTACAGAATATTTATCTTTGCTCTCAGGTTTTTTTGGCGAATTTACCCTTGAAAGCGGTCTTCTAGAAATCTGCTTAAGCACTAATATTGTTTTGAAAACAAACATTTTGTAAGGTTTTGTCCTTTGTCATGAACAGCTCCAAACATTATAAATAAATCTAAGTAATTTTTTTTCAGTCACTCATGATTTGCTTTCCTTCTTTGATATTGTCAGTTTTACCTACTTTATTCATGGTGCTTCAACTTTGATCTGGGCTAATTGCCATTAAATTCACACTGCTTACTGACTTGGCAAGCCAGAGCAAGTTAATGCTATTCATCATCAGGAGACCAGTTACTTTCTTCAGTCCCCTCTAGGCATGTGCTTGTTTGTTTAACAGCAAAATGATTTGAGCAGTTTTACATATGCTGCTCATACATCTTCCATATGAAAGTCAATAACACAGCAGAATTCTACAACTGAAGGTTTTTAAATGTGTTTGTTGCTTAAGACATGGGTATATTTAAAGATTTTTTTTTTTTCTTGCTGTTTCAAATGCTCTTCCTATCTTGCAGTGAGATTTCACAAGAGGTCTTTGGACCTTGTCCTTGGGTCAAGGAGGGATTTTTGTCTGTTTGGTGCTTCTTTGCTTTTCAGAATACAGATTGCTTTGGCCTGCTCAAGCCACTAAAATGCATTTAAATGAGGCAAATATACGCTTTTTTTCTAGGGATGGTTTTTCCCCTCCTCAAATGTCAGAGGCTGTCCGATCTTGGGAGAGGAAAAGCCAGAATCTCCCGAGTCAGTGTCTGTCCTGGACTTGCTCATTGTCTTTGTCAGGCTGATGTTGTACTAACGTCTGGGTACTGCATAATTTACTAGTATTAATGCTGATAGGAAGGAATTAGTTTATTAAAGAAGTATATTTATTAATTTTAAGCATTTTAATATTTTGAAATGCTGTTTTAAATATTAAATAGTTCTGATGAAGTAAGTATATTGTATAAATTTCATATGTATGACCTTATGGTTTTTTCTCCGAAAGGAAGAGGATTGACTTTTTTCACTGGAAAATGGGATGGGGTTATTTTTAAAGCCCCAGTGGAACACTGCCCTCAAGAACCGTCTATTGACCAATAATAGTTCCTCTTCCTGGAGAATGTAATGAATTGAGGCAAGATGCAACATCTAACACACTAATAATAAGATAAGAATAAAAAAAAAGCATGAAGTAAATTTTTATAATACACGTTGTTAAATTGACTCTTAATTTGAAATTGATGAAAAACTTCAAACTTGTTTAGCAGCATTATTGCTAAATCCTCCTGAAGGCAGCTTGGGAGATAATAATAGTAGTTCAAGTGTTTGCTGGTGTGTTTCTTGAGTCTTTCATAACTTTTTTTGTCCTTCATTAATTATAATTTTTCCACATTGTGTAAAGAATCTTTTTGATATAATCATCTCTGTTTAAAACAAAAGTTGGGGAAGTACATTTGAAAATTCAGAACATATTCTAGAAAAAATATAGCAATGCTGGTTCCTGCTCCCCTCTAAATGGAATTCTTTTATTTGCAAATTTAGCCTTTTTTTTTTTTTTTTTTTTTTTTTTTTTTTTTTTTTTTG